>CM061142.1:531268612-531442684 GCA_030789695.1 Scilla litardierei
AGTCCTCTTCTATTATTGCCATATAATTGATTCTCTAAAATAGTGTCCAACGTTTGTTTTCCCGTAGAGAATTTCTTAATGGCCAATTCAAGATTAGAGACTTTGGTTTTCAACAATTTATTTTCTTCCACAAGCAATGTGCATTTACTTATAAAATCTCTCTTGTTTTCCTCTTCCTTCTTTTCAAATTCAACCATTTTTATTTTAAAATCATTATCCAACATGCAGAATTTATCTTTAAGCTCTCTAATAACATAGTCTTTTTCAGTTTCGAGCTTAATCAAATCAAGTTTAAGCATGCTAATATTATTCATCAAAGAAGGACAAGAGAGGCAAGGTGCTTCATCATTAAAACTGGACTTTTCCTTTTTCAAAGTGTCAATAGTAGAGTCACGAGCAATAATATCAATTTTGAGTTTTTCAATCTCTTTAGACATTTCATATTCAGATTGTTGCATTTCAAAGTTCTCATTTTGATAATCATCTATAGTGGATTCAAGCTCTACTATTTTATCTTGCATTTCTTTACAAAGAGTAAGGAGTTCAGTTTTACTACCAGAAGTTACCTCATTGTGTATTCCCATCAATGCCATGCATGAATGAGCTTCGTGTTCCTCCTCCTCGCTCTCAGCTTCGCTATCCATGTCCCAAGTAAGCACCTTGGATTTTCCCTTTTCTTTAGCTGTCTCATGTGGGAAATCCCTCATTCGATGTCCTCTTTTCTTGCATTTAAAACAAGTCATTCTATTAGTAGTATTCTGATCATAATTTTGCTTAGAAGACTGAAAAAAGTTAGAGCGATTAAACCTGGGTGCCATTTCCGCTCTTCCTTGCTTGGTCTGGACAAACTTTCTGAAATTTCTGACCATTAGTGCTATGTCATCATCATCATCTTCACTTTCGTCAGCTTCCAGAGCAAGTGGCTTGGTAGCTTTTTCCTTTTCCTCAGGTTTCTCCCTTTCATCAATATTTTGCAATTCAAGCTCGTGGGACATTAAATTACCTATTAAGTCCTCCACCCTCATCTGTGACAAATCTTTCGCTTCTTGGATGGCAGTGACTTTAGGCCTGAAAGAGATTGGCAGAGCTCTTAATATCTTCCTCACCTGCTCAAGGCTAGAATATGGCTTACCGAGTGAACTAGACTTGTAGACAATGTTGGTGAACCTCGCAAACATTTCTGATATCGTCTCTGATGGTAGCATGCGAAATCCCTCGTATTCCGTGCTCAGAAGTGCAAGTCTAGACTCCTTCACCTGTGACGTTCCCTCATGCGTCACCTCCAAAGTATGCCATATTTCCTGCGCAGTTAGACAATGTGAGATACGATTGAATTCAGATTTATCTAATGCACAAATAAGAGAATTCATAGCTTTTGCATTAAGAGAATAAAGCTTCCAATCACTATCATCCCACTTATTATCAGGTTTAGGCATTTCAGTATTTTCAATTTTGATAACAGGTGATTTATATCCTTTTTCAACAATTTTCCAAGCTTTATAATCAATAGAAATAAGATAGATTTTCATACGATTTTTCCAGTAAGCATAATCTCCTCCATTAAATCTAGGTGGTCGAGAAATAGACTGACCCTCAGCAAAAGCACTATCAATGTGGTCCATGGTCAAACTAGGCTAGATCTACTAAACTGGCTCTGATACCACTTGATGGATCTGGATCCTAGCCTAGAGGGGGGGTGAATAGGCTAATAAAAAAATTCTCGTGCAACCCACGAGAAATCACACACAGTTAAAAGCACAACCAGAGTAATGAAAAGCAGTCACGGAGTACACAGCAGATTTACCCTGGTTCGGTCGTCCCAACGACCTACTCCAGCCCCCAAAGCAAATACTAGATTGAATAGTGCAATAGGTACAAAGTCACAAGTTAGAGCACGCTCAGAGCACCCTCTACGTCTCTACACTCGCCAGACTCTCAGTACCCCACACACAGTGTTTCCTCTCACTATCAATCCTAGCAAAGCTTTCTACCAGCTAGTCCCAAACTAGCTGGGTCCCACTTGTCTAGTCCCAACTAGACAAGTCCCAAAATAGTCCACAAAAATGGGTAAAAATTTCCCCTACAGAGAACGTTACACTAAGACACAAATAAAGGATTTTAGAGTTTAAAAATGCTCAGTTTGTGTCTGTGTAGGCGTCTCTGTTAATCAGCACGTCGTCAGCTCCAATCTGACGCAAACGGTGTCTCAATCTGACTCCTGGATGTCAAGTTATGCACTGGTCTGTGCACAAAGCAATTCAGTTCAAATCCTTATAAAGCAGCTGTCTGTACGCTCAGCAAGTCCCTTTAATTAATACGGTCGGTGTGCAAGGCAGATCAACTCAAACTCTTTAATTAACGGTCTGTGCGCAAAGGGAACTCCTCATTAATCCGCATGCCACGTCAGCGCTCCTTTTGCGATTTCGAATTCGTGCGGTTGCCTCCCCACGTCAGCGCCTTCGTTTCGTTGTTAAACGCATGGAGATGATCTCAGCCACTCATTCTTAATCCTACGGTCTTCTTCGTTGCTCACGTGATCAAGCGGGTGCCAAAATTAAATCTCTGTCGTTCGTTCATTTCGATCTCACGGCTATTGTTCTCCCACGTCAGCTTCTCTTCGACGCTGTTAGGGTATGCAGTAACACGATGACGTCGGTATCTTCTTGCGCCGATGATCTCTGCGGCGAGCTGTGATCGAGAGAGCAGCGGCGAGATCCTCGTGCAGCGACGGTTCTGATCTCGACAACGACAACAACCCAGCGGCGGCGGCTACGTTTCAAAGCAGGGCAGCGACGGCGAGGATCACGATGTTCGACGGTGATGAGTTGGCCAACGGCGAGGTCTCCTTCTTGGGAACGGGTTGCAGCAGCGATCTCCGGTGATGTGGGCTTCTCCGATAGCAGCAGCGGCTGTCTTCGTCTTCTTCGCTCAATGGAGATGGTGGCGGCTTGAATCAGCTTCGACAGCCCTTCGATGATTCGTTCAGCGGCGATGAAGGCTTCTCGATGAGGGTGTGGCTAGCGGTGAGAGGCTTCTCGATGACGGTGTGGCTAGCGGCGAGAGGCTTCGACAGCAGATCTCTTAACCGACGGCGAACAACGGTTCCGGCGTTGTGCAGCGGTGATCTCTCCAACTTCGGTGGAGGCCTGCTTCTCTCAGGATCTCGACGACGATGACAGGCGGTCTCCTCCGAGATGGCGACTATGTTGAAGAACTCGAGGGCGAAGACTTTGTCTTCTTCACGACGAACAGCAGTTGCAGCAGCTCTCGAACGGCTCCTCAGCGATGGCGATGATGGTGACGTCGTCGTCTTCGTGGCAGCGGCACCTTCAGATCTCCACGGCAAAACTTCCTCGTGCAGCAGCTCTCCTCTGCTTCGAAGTCTCCGTATTTGTTTAGCTTTGATACGAGGAAGAGAGGTGATGATGGCGCTTGGTTTTGTTTTGCGAAGAGGGTTTTTATACAGGCTTGAAAAGATTGGCTTTGTGCTTTTGGATGGTGACGGCCTGCAAAGAAAAATGGCTTTGGTTGATTTGTTTAGTATTATGCCGCACACAAAATATTGTAGCTCCCGTAAAAGATGTAGCCCCTCTCAATATTTTTGTTTGATGCCGCAACCTAGGCAATTGATAGGGTGTGTGCTTATATAGGATAGCCTAGGGTTTTTGGAGAGAATCCCTAATAGATAGGGATTTTGAATTTTGATTGGGAATAGAAGTTTGAATAGGGTATGGGTAGCAACAAATCCATCTAATTGATTTGATCAAATATCAAATTGATTTGAGTCAACCCAATCTCCTAAGTAAGTTTGACTTGGTCCACTTTGCTCTCCATTGACCAAGTCAAGCTTCTTTGTACACACACACTCCATCTCTCCCAATGTGCTATACGAATAGCAATTCCGTCAAATAGTGAAGATATATTGTTTCGCCAAGCCTGAAACACACTGAACACACACATTAGATATACCGACACGTTTGTCATCATCAAACCAAGTTCCTAGATCGTTGCTTCCAACACTATCTTCGCATGCTTCATTAACACTCTTTGGCTCTATCGAGGAGGCAAAGGCACAATGAGCGAAGTAGTTCACTTGCGATCTCGTCTTGACACTATCATGGATATTGCCAATGACTTGCTCATGAGGATGGTCACGAACGGTATGAAGCCGTTTGGGAATACCTTGGTCACTAGGAACATTCTCAACAACTTCATTAGATGGGTTAGTCTCAATAGAATCAATAGAATCATTAGAGTTAGAATTACCAATTGAATCACATAAGACATCCATAGAGTCATCATCATTAGTAATTCTAGTTGGAACAAATCCTTCATTAAATGACACATGAAGCGACTCCTCGATCGTTGAGGTTCGTTTGTTGAATATCCGGTAGGCTTTGCTACGCGAAGAATATCCAACAAAAATCCCATCATCGGATCTTGGATCAAATTTGTCCAAACTACCATACGTGTTCTTAATAAAACATTTCGAACCAAAAACACGAAAATGTTTAACTTGAGGCAAACTACCAAACAACAATTCATAACAAGTTTGTTTAGTGCCGGGCCTCAAAAGTATTCTATTAAACACATAGCAAGCGGTGTGTACCGCTTCCGCCCAAAATTGATGGCCAAGTTGGCTATCATCAAGCATAGTGCGAGCACACTCCACTAGCGTCATATTCTTTCTCTCAACAACACCATTTTGAGGAGGTGCACGAGGGAAATAGAAGGTGTGTGTAATACCAACTTTATCACAAAATGTCTCAAAAGACTCATTCTCAAATTCACCTCCATGATCACTACGAATAGTGACAATGGTGGTTCCTAAGAGATTTTGTACTTTCTTAACAAAAATTGTGAAGTTTTCAAAAGCTTCATTTTTATTACACAATGAAAATACCCAAGTAAACCTAGAAAAGTCATCAACGATGACAAGTCCATATCTAGCATTACCTAATGAAGCCACTCTAGTTGGCCCAAATAAATCTAGATGTAATAGCTCTAGAGGCCGCTTAGAAGAAATGCTTTTCTTAGGTTTAAATGAAGATTTTGGAAGCTTGCCTCGTTGACACGAGTCACAAAAGCTTTTCTTTTGAAAGACAAGCTTAGGGAAGCCTCTAATAGAATTTAACTTGGAAAGCTTAAAAAGTGTTCCAAAGTTCACATGACCAAAACGTCGATGCCATAAGTGTTGTTCACTTGTGTTGGCAATAAGACATTGTTAATATGATCTTGGAAGATCTAGGATATATATATCCTTATGGCGTGTGCCGAAAAACAATAATTCATTATTATCTTTTCTTAAAATATGGCACATTCCTTTCGCAAAGTTAACTTTGTAACCTTTGTCACAAAGTTGACTTATTGAAATAAGATTGTGGTTTAATCCTTTAACAAGGTAAACATCACATATAATGGGTTTAGAAGGATTACCCACTTTACCAACACCTATGATGGTTCCGCTCTCGTTGCCTCCAAACACGACGCGGTTTCCATTTGCAATGGGAACCACTCCGGAGAGCAATTGAGCGTCACCCGTCATGTGTTTTGAACACCCGCTATCGAGTATCCAATTCCCCTTGGAGCTAAATTTAAATTTTTTGCTCCTTTTCTTTTTCTTTTCCTTGAGTACCTAAAGATAGAAAATTTCATATCATGGTACCCAAGGTCATTGGGTCCAAAAGATTAGACCTTTGGAAGCCAAGTCCAATTGGACTTAGACTTCCCCACATAATTTCTACTATGCACAACATCCGAAAAATAAGCATTCATGTAGACTTGTTTTTCATCCATGCTTGTGTCCTTTGGGCTCCAAATAGTGAAAATCTTGGGAGCCCTCATCCTATTGGGTGCATGCACGCGACGTTGATTTCTACGTGATGCATGTTGTGGATAGGCATAAGGAACATGATGGAATAGTGCATGTGGATGATTATTCATATGATGTTGTGGGTGAACATATGCATGTATGGAAACACGTGCGTGAGGGTGTCTCACATGGTGTGCACGTGCCCGTGAATGTGTTGCATAAAAATCATCATATGTGTGAGCCGGTGGAGTAGGACGTGTGTTCCTACGTGGCATGGTATTTGTGTACATATAAGCATGCCCCTTCTTTGGAGGTCCACCCAAAGTGGGTTTCTTTCCGAAAGAGGGTGTGGACGATGTGGAAGCACCGTTGGTAGAAGAACTACCAATAGAGTGTTTGCTACCACTCGTTGAGTCACCGGAAGTTGGCCTAACAAAAGTAGTGGCCGATTTGGATGAACATCCCATCGTATACCCCAAGCCAATGTGGTGATTGGCCAGAAGTAAGTCACTTAGGATTTTATCCAAATGGTCCTTACCCTTATTGAATTTATTAATTCGGCCTAATGTGTTCTCATATTTCTCGGTGAGAGAACGCATAGAAATATCCAAGTTGGATACTTGCGATGTGAGCACATAAACACGAGATTTAAGATTCTCATTCTCAATACTCAAAGTCGAGTTTTGAGAAGTCAAATCCGCTATCTTGTGATCCTCCGGATCTTCAATGCTAACATGTTCAATTTGAGTCTTGAGATTAACAATCTCATTCCTCAACCCTTCAACAACGGTGTCGTTGTTGGTGATGATAGTTTTAGGCGAGGTTTGAATGCTAGCTAAGTCATCTTTTACTTTAGTATACCTATTTACTAATTTAGTATACTTAGACCATAATTGAGAGTTAGCATTCCTAAGGTCATCCATAGTTACCTCATCGCCTTCGTCGTCACTATCATCGGAAGAGGAGGATCCTTGATCATGCTCCTCTCTTGCCATGAAGCACATGTGCGCTTGCTCCACTTGCTCATCGTCCGACTCTCCGCTTGAGGAATCCTCGGAGTCGGTGAATGTTGCTCCGACAAGTCCCTTTTTGTTCCCTTTCTTGTACTTCTTGGACTTATCGAATTTCGGCACCTTCCACTTCTCCTTTTGCTTGTTGAGAGGACACTCCGCTTTCATGTGTCCTGGCTTATTGCACTTGAAACACAAAGGAGAGGAGGAGGCGTTAGAAGAACCAAATTTAGCTTTGTTCTTATAGTTACCTTTTCGGAAGAAACGGTTGAACTTCTTGGCCATGAATGCCATGGACTCCAAGTCCAACTCGTTTTCCGAGTCTTCATCATCGGTTGATGTGGATGTGGATGGAGCGGCCTTGAAAGCAATATCCTTCTTCTTTGGCTCGTCTTGCTTTAGGTAGGACTTCATCTTTTCCTGCAATTTTAACTTGCTATCCTTGCGTACCTCGTATGACATTAAAGTACCCATTATTTGAACTACGGTGTACTTATTCATATCATTACCTTCCTCGATGGCGAAGGTACGCTTTTCCCAAGAAGAAGGAAGTCCTTCGATAAGCTTCGAACACTTCTCCTTTTGGGTGTAGGTTTTTCCGAGAGCCTCCAACTCGTGTATGATGTCGACGAAACGAGCGTAATACTCCTTCATCTTCTCGCCCTGTTGCATATGAAACATTTCGTAATCCTTGTTAACAACAACGAGTTTAGAGTCTCTTACCCTACTCGTCCCTTCATGTAGTATGAGGAGGGAGTTCCAAATTTGATATGCACTCTTACATGTGCATATCTTATTGAAGTCCTCGGGCTCCAATTTGCATTGCAAGGCGTTCATTGCCTTGGCATTGCTTACCTCCGCGGCGACCTCCGCGGTTGTCCATTTCTCAAAGTCTTCTTCGGCGGGCTCGACGTATTCCTTCATCGTGGTCCTCCATAGAGATGCACTCCGGAGGAAAGTTTCCATCCGGCATTTCTAGTAC
This sequence comes from Scilla litardierei, assembly GCA_030789695.1. NCBI lineage: Eukaryota > Viridiplantae > Streptophyta > Magnoliopsida > Asparagales > Asparagaceae > Scilla > Scilla litardierei. Next base: position 531,276,417 of record CM061142.1, read on the forward strand.
CCGTAGTTGGTACCGTTGAAGAATGGAGGCCTCGTTGAGGAATGTCCTTCCATCACCGAAGATGCTCCTTCACGGTTCCTGAAGGTGCCATAGTCGGAAGGTGGACGCACGGTCTTGTTGTCGTTGGCAGACATAACTAAGTATCTGGCTCCGATACCAAATGTAATGCCCTACAAGCTACTGCACAAGTACTAGAGGGGGGTGAATAGTACTTTAAAAATAACAAGGAGTATAATTCCTAATTATCGTGCAAACAACTACCAAATCAATTTACGGAAGCTTAAATTGAAGACAACAACAAAATTAACAATGCTAACACAAGATATTACTGGGTTCGGATCCACCCAAGTCTCCCCGACTTGTTCCCGGTGATCCTACGTCCCAACCACCCGGATCCCCTCCGGATACTTGAGTTAGAAACCCTAACTCAAGATTTCCACTATGAAATACTTGTGAAAAACCTCCACAAGTCAAATCATACACAAAGTAATTTGTGACTCCCACAACCCGGGATCACAACCACACTCTCACAACCGAGAGTGAAACTTACAATATGAAATTGAAATGAAATAAGAAACTTCTTACCGACAAAATACCTATGCCTTGAGTAATGCTTACGAATTAGGGCAAGGATGATTTTGAGAAAGAAGAAGTGGCACCAAACCCTAGCTCCAAGATGTAGATCAGCGATGGAGAGCTATGGGGATGTTGGTGACCTAGAATCAAGCACTTGGCTTGGAAGGCTTCACACTCAATGAATCTCTCTTTGGAAGTAAGAGTGAGGAGAGATTATTGAATGGAATGAATGAGCTTTGAATGAGCTTGGAATGATTTCTCTTGATCTCTAAACTTGCAATAATATCAGCCTTGACTGCAATGAATGCAGCCCAACAAGTATTTATAGGATAGAGGGAGAGAGAGAGAGAAAAACGTTTCAATTAAAGCTCCAACGGCTCTTTTCTGAACCCAACTAGTCGGTCAAAGAACAACCACCGACCGACTAGTTCATCAACTAGTCGGTCGGTCAATTAACGTATACCGACTAATGAGTGAACAGAGAAAAGACCAAAGCACAGACATAAGGAACTAGTCGGTCCAAGAAGAGTAGCTGACCGACTAGTTTCACAACTAGTCGGTCGGTTACACAACTGAGACCGACTAACAGATAAAACTGAAGTCTGAGCATAAATAGACTTAGTCGGTCCAAGAACAAATGTTGACCGACTAATTCACCAACTAGTCGGTCGCCAAATGAGCATAGACCGACTAACGATAAACAGTAAGTTAGGTGAAAAATTGGCATGTACAGTAAAAGTAAACTAGTCGGTCCAAGAAGGAAAGTTGACCGACTAGTTCATCAACTAGTCGGTCGATCAATGAACACAGACCGACTAATGATAAACAGTATCTTAGGCTCAAATGTGCATGTACAGGGAAAGCTCAACTAGTCGGTCACAGAAGCATCACTGACCGACTAGTTCACAAACTAGTCGGGCGGTGAGTCAACTTAGACCGACTAACTGTAAACAGTAAAGAGCTTAGAATTAACTGACAAGAACTTGTCGGTCCAAGAAGCTTTGCCGACCGACTAGATCACCATCTAGTCGGTCAGTTCTTCTTCTTGAACCAACTAACATGCACAAGAAGTCGTGAATCGAAGCGTGAAGCTTCGGGAAGGATTGTATGGACTTCTACTAAGATCCTAGAGCTAAGATATGAGAGTTACGAAGATTTAAACCGTAAGACCTACTCAAGGCTTAACATTCTACGACAGAAGCTTAAAGACTATAAATAAAACTTGACGATACCGTCTTCAATAGCTTCAATCGAATCTTCATGACTTCTAAAATAGTCCATAAGCTTCAACGAAGCTTTTGGCATACGATCACGTGCTTTGAGAAGTCTTGAGACGTCGTAATTGATATTCATATGAATTTGGCGACGATCTCCATAACTGCGCTCACAAAGTGTTAGTTCACGTTATATTTATGTTTGTTCATCATCCAAAACCAAATCCGGGGAGTCCAATATCCAACAGATCCCTCTTTATGTACCTTTTCAAGTCTATTTTCTTCGGTATGCCCTAGTCAATATTTTCCATGGATATACTTTGCTACTAACTTGTGCATTCATGTATTAACTGTAACGGCCGCTTTCCGACCGTTTGTAATTTCCTGCACGCACGTGTTTTATCGTGCACGTATTTTATTTGGTTGTTTCTGAGCTCCAGCATATGCGATGTGATATGCCATTGTGATCGTTTTGGGGTGTTGTATTTTATAGAAAATTTTGGGAACGTCTTTCACGGCTCGTTTGCTCGCAGAACGACCTTGAACGATAGGGGCGTTTTAGTCATTTGACTCAAAACATCATTCCCAAATTTTACGTAAATTTTTGGTAAGCGTTACGCACGATCAGGCTCCGTAGATCTGTGTGTCTCGTCTCCACGATCGCCCCGGTATTTTCGGATTATTTTTCTGACGCCCGGATTGAAAGATATCGCTCGGAGAGATCTCGACCGTTGATTTGCCCAGTCAGATTCAAATTTCGAAATTTGATAGCCAAATCAGGCTAAATCCTTCGTTTAAATCGTTTTAAAATCTTCCCTAATCTGTTCCGCTAATCGTCCCCTAGACCTACCCCTAACTGCACTCCCTCCATCTCTTTACCCCTAACCCAATTAACCCTAGGTTTAAATGCCCTTAGCAATTTCCAATTATTAAATAATAACCCAAATCTTAACCCTAACCCAAAATACTTTTCCACAGCCTACAGCCGCCCCCCCCCCCCCCCCCCCAAATCCCCGATCTCCCTCTCATCTCTCCTCCCTCGCGCCTCCCCGTGAGATGCCGCCACCGCTCGACGTCTCTCAGGCGACCCCGATCCCCGATCCCCACCGCGATTCACCGCCCTCGCAGCCGCTATCACCCTCCCGCCGTACCCCGCGGCCGCCTCGCGAGCCCGCCGCCGTGATCCGCCGATCTCCCCGCTCCGTAGTCACAAAATGACCCCCGCCGGCGACCACAGCGAGAGGCCGCCGTCTCCCCTCAGATCCCCTTTCCGCCGATGCCTTCGCTTCACCGAGCGCACCGCTGCCGCACAGCCCGATCCCGAACACACCGCCGATCCCGATCGCTGCCGGAGAGCACCCGACGCCGCACGGCCTGACCGCCGTTGCACGGCGCCCCGCATCTGTCCACGGTCGCCTGAAAAAGGCCTCGCTGCCGGCCTGTATTCGCAGCAACGACAGCGGCAGCCACGGGCTGCTGCTGCTGCTGTCTTTCCGACGTCGCACGGCCGCGAGCGCTGCCCCGCGGCCTCCCTTGTCCGGCTAACCGTTAGCCCTAGCGCTGACACCCTTTTAGATCGTCACTCCGCCTGCGCCGACGGCCTCCTCCGCCAGAGAGCGCCTCCCGCCGCCACGATCTCAGCGTCGATCCCGATCGCCGCTCAACGCGATGCCGCCGCCGTCCGCACGGCCCCTCTCTGCGCCGATCTCTCCTCCTCCGCCCTCATTCTCCCGCGGCCGCCGCTGGCGTATCTCTCTAGCGCAGCGCCCCGCCGCAAACCGCCTTCAGCGACGCTGCCTCCTCGCTCTCAACCCGCCGTACGCCGCCGTTGCAGCGTGCAGCGCTCCCCGATGTCACCCCGCAGCCGCTACGATCCTGAGACGATCCCGAGACGACCTCCACTGCGCTACCTGCAGTCGGGGACATGAGCACCGTCACCATTCCCAGACTCGACGCCAGATTAAACGCGCGTTCCTCACACCAGGTTGGTCCCCCGAAACTCGTAGCAACCCAAACTATACGCCATCAAAACCTAACTAAAATCAGCAACTTAACACATTGAATTTATTTTACGCTCCCTTAAAATGTTGTGAAACGGTAGATTCGACGATTGGACTTTGTTGACTGTGCACATAGGATTAGATCGTCGATTAGGCTGAAACATCAAATTGTGACTTGACGATTAGGGTAGTCCCGACAACCTAGAAATGAACCTAAATAGGAGTTATTGAAAAACGCGACCTGACACCGTCGCCGTGACACTTTTCAGACGGACTACCGCGGACGCGACGCCTGGACGAGACGCCACGGACGGACGACACACTCGCCACCGCAGGCAAGTGTACCCACTTGCATTTTTGACCGCGTCTTGGTCTTAAATTGTTAGAACTGTTAGACTGTGAGTGTATAGAACCGGACGTGAAATGATAGCGTCCGGGTCGCCCTGACGACTTAGACTTGACGACGAAGTCTAAGCTCGACAAACAACAACTCTTGACACCGTAGGACTATCTTGTGTGTGTGCGTGTGGACACCCTAGAATAACAATTCCTTACACTTGTCGTGTCTTGTCCCTGTTACACAAAAAGCCTTCGGGCGTTTCAGATGCTTCCCAAGCGGAAGTGATCTCTGTGATACAAAAAGCCTACGGGCGTTTCAGATGCTTCCCGAGCGGAAGTGATCTCTGTGTTACGAAAAAGCCTACGGGCGTTTCAGGTGCTTCCCGAGCGGAAGTGATCTCTGTGTTACGAAAAAGCCTACGGGCGTTTAAGATGCTTCCCGAGCGGAAGTGATCTCTGTGTTACGAAAAAGCCTACGGGCGTTTCAGGTGCTTCCCGATCGGAAGTGATCTCTGTGTTACGAAAAAGCCTACGGGCGTTTCAGGTGCTTTCCTTGCGAAAGTGATCTCCGTGCTTCCTGTCCTGAGTTCTGGGGTTTGGGGTAAGGTTGAGCGTGCGCACGGCAAGAGGGTCTGATCCCCCTCGAACCGTAAGGCGTGAACCCTTCGTGTTCTACTAGTCCCGTCAGTCGTGTCGTGTCCTGTCTTGTCTTGTCTAGTTCCGTCTTGTCCTGACACCTTTAGGATAGTCCCGTAGTTGGTAGCACACGCTACGACTACTACTTGCTACGCTTTACTTTCCTGCTACGTTACTTCCTGTTGTGTTACCCTGTTATAACCACAGCATGCTAATCAACCAGTAAACTGTTGTGTAAGAGAACCTCAGCATGTTAATCAACCAGTAAACCGTTGTTTAAAGTTCGGTGCACTTGCAGTAAAGTCTAACCCTTTTTATAGACTTTACCTGACGTACAGTTCCTTTTCTTGGGTGCTGTACGTCAGGTGCTCAGCCAGAGTTCGTGGACGAGGCAGACTCACTGGAGCACGAGGAGCCGAGGACGGCGACCCAGAGTACGCGCCCGACGAGGACCAGACCTTGAGGTCTTCTTAGTCGTCACTTTCAGAGGTTACTACCTTTAGTTTGCTTTTAGTTAGTTGTTGCCACGCTTAGGCTCCTTTTTAGACTTTGTGCTTGTTGGATATTATATCTCAATTTAATGAATGCAACTTCTTTTCTGTACTGTCTGTTGTTCGAACTATAAAAATGCAAGAACCTGAAAATCTTTTAAAATGGTACCTCTACAGACGCTTATTGGGTCCGAGCTTCTCAAGCTCTGGCCTAAGCGGGCCTCGTCACGTTCCGCTTCCGTCCATTTTGGGAAGCGGGGTGTGACAGGTTTCAGTGGTGGCCCATGCAGGTCCTTGCAAAAGTTCGGAACAATAAAAGTACCGCATTCATTTAATATCCACGTACAGGTCTGAATTAGGTTTTTCCAGTCTTAGATGGTATGAAGACTTAGATAGACGTCCCGGTTTGATAGTCTGGTGCCTTGGTTAAGATTTAGTCATCCTCGTCCTAGAATACCTTAGTAGCCCACTTGACTCTGACCGTGTTAGATTTCCAGAACCCTTCTTTTAGTCGTTCACTCGGGTCCATCGACTTCAGACCCAGCAGAACTAACCTGGATTCTCTTAGGAACCTTCCCATTGGAATCCTAGTTACAGTCTAGCTCATTAGGAAAATTTTAGTGCCGAACTCTCCTGATCTTAGGCAACCCGAAAAGTAGAATCCCTGACTCCTAGCGTCTTCCTGATCATTACCATTTTCGTGTTATCGACCGTGATGTTCCATCGTAGCTCTTCACGGTTTGTATCCTACACATACTCTTCAAGCGATCATTTTCATGTCTCCCGATTCACGTGATCGTTTCCTGACGATCATCGTAGATCCTCCGAATCTTTCTCTTTGCCAATTTTGTCTTCTCTAAAAGCATTTTCGAAACTCCATATTCAGTTTCATCGCTCAGCTTAATTTCTTTGAAAACCCCTATACTATATATTTAAAATTTCTTGTTTTCGGTTGAATTAAAATTCTTTTATCGACTTTGAAACCTTCTTGGTCGTAAATCCTTAAGTTACTAATTCGTACTCGCTTTTGAATCATTAACTTTCGTATTTCGGTATTAAAACTTGTTACCATTCAATGTTATTCTTTTTACAAAAAAAACTATCAAAATTTCTAATCACTTATCGTACGTACTTTTTAAATATTTTCTAGACTAGAGGGAACTCCAATTATTTGACTATTAGTATTATACCAGTTCTATGTTCTTCTTGACCACATTTCAAAATCTTTGTGTAAACTTATTTTTCATTTGCAAACAAACGTTTCACACCCTACCCATCCTTCATTCGTCTTATTCTTTCCAAAACTTTAATTTGCTACATCTACTCACTTTTAAGTATATGAATATATATTTTTAAAGGTATATGATACCATATTTTACACAAAATCCTTCTTTCATCGTTCAGTCATTTTAAGCAATATTTTTGTCCCGTCCATCCGGCTATCTTCTTATCCTCGCCTTATCTGACTTCGTTCTTTCGATCTTGCTTCGTGTCGATTTTGGTTTCGGTCTCTTTCTTTTATGTAGACATCAGTGCCTGTAGTTGCCTACGTCATCTCTAGTTAGTAGTGGGCCCTTTGGTTTGTGAGGTCATCGTGATGTATATATATATATATAGGTATAGTGTGTAAACCTGTATAAGTGTGTTACCTTTAGGATCTTGATGTTTGTCTCTTGTGTCTTGTATGCATACTCAATGTGGTCCATGACATACATATGAAGTTGTCTGAATGATGGTATTCATATTTGTGTGGATAACGTCATAGCAGGTAAATTCCTTAGACCTAGTCCTCTGTATTATAGTTTAGTTTATTTTGCTGCTTACATATATTTCAAAACCTATTTGTTTTCTTTAAATCAGATCTTTAAAGTTTTGGAACTGGCACACAGGTTCTCAACGCACCTATTTTTCTCATCCAATACCTCAACTCCACACGTTTTTTTCCAAATGCTCTAAAAATGTGTCACTAGTTCTAAGTTTCCTTTCTCTTCTCTCTCTCCATTTAGAAATGTTATGTTATGATTGTTATAGTTTTGGGACTAGCTGTTATTGTTGTAGGATTTTGTTTGCGGGTAGGCTCAGCGAGAGATGAGATTTGTTATAGCAATGATTAACAAATTTTGGAACAGTAGGATTTTGGAATAGATTTCTTTCGGATGAAAAGAATGGGCTGTCCAAGATTTATTTATAAAACCGAAGCGTGTCGGACTCAATGGAGAATTCTGGTTGAATGAGATTATATGCGTGAAGATGACAACTTATCAGATTTGAGGCTTAGACGAATGGTAGATAGGGATGGCCACAGAGTATGGTAGGAGTTAGGGTGATCATGAGATTGAGTAGAACATTGTAAGCATCGAGACTTGATTGTTGAGTGACGTGAGAAGACATTGGGAGTAACACAACGTGTTGAGATAAATGGATGGTCAGGTAGTCGGACTTAATATTGGTTGGGATTAATTATAGTGAGTAGGATAAGATATGATTTTGATAGCTAAATTATTTGGTGGATAAATTTATGGGAAGATATGACAAGGAATGCATTAAGGACACGTCGATTGTGGATTTGTGAAGGTATTAGAAGATAGACAAAGCTTTCGTCTTGGATTGGTGATCGACTAGAACATCATTATATAGCGACTGATTAATATTGGGAAGAAATTGAGAAAATTTAAAAGATGTTATGGAACGATGATGTTTAGTAGAGTGGCAGGGTAAGAGAAGGTGATTGTTATTCTTTTATGAGGATTTGGAGTTGGAAATTTGAACAACAGTGAATGGATCTATAGTTAAGTGTTAGGATGTGAGATTAGTCGTGGCTTTATCCAGTGAAAAGAAGGATCATGATGGATTATTTGAGGAACGACATTGAAGTTATAGGATTAGAGATCATTTTGTGGAAGATAGGAGTTATAGGCTTAAGTATTTATGGATGTTATAATTAGTCTTAGTATGAGTGATTCCGAGGACGGAATCATTTCTAAGGTGGGTAGAATGTAACGGCCGCTTTCCGACCGTTTGTAATTTCCTGCGCGCACGTGTTTTATCGTGCACGTATTTTATTTGGTTGTTTCTGAGCTCCGGCATATGCAATATGATATGCCATTGCGATCGTTTCGGGGTGTTGTATTTTAGAGAAAATTTTGGGAACGTCTTTCACGGCTCGTTTGCTCGCAGAACGACCTTGAACGATAGGGGCGTTTTAGTCATTTGACTCAAAACGCCATTCCCAAATTTTACGTAAATTTTTGGTAAGCGTTACGCATGATCAGGCTTCGTAGATCTGTGTGTCTCGTCTCCACGATTGCCCCGGTATTTTCGGATTATTTTTCTGACGCCCGGATTGAAAGATATCGCTCGGAGAGATCTCGACCGTTGATTTGCCCAGTCAGATTCAAATTTCGAAATTTGATAGCCAAATCAGGCTAAATCCTTCGTTTAAATCGTTTTAAAATCTTCCCTAATCTGTTCCGCTAATCGTCCCCTAGACCTACCCCTAACTGCACTCCCTCCATCTCTTTACCCCTAACCCAATTAACCCTAGGTTTAAATGCCCTTAGCAATTTCCAATTATTAAATAATAACCCAAATCTTAACCCTAACCCAAAATACTTTTCCACAGCCTACAGCCGCCGCCCCCCCCCCCCCCCCCAATCCCCGATCTCCCTCTCATCTCTCCTCCCTCGCGCCTCCCCGCGAGATGCCGCCACCGCTCGACGTCTCTCAGGCGACCCCGATCCCCGATCCCCACCGCAATTCACCGCCCTCGTAGCCGCTATCGCCCTCCCGCCGTACCCCGCGGCCGCCTCGCGAGCCCGCCGCCGTGATCCGCCGATCTCCCCGCTCCGCGGTCACCAAATGACCCCCGCCGGCGACCACAGCGAGAGGCCCCCGTCTCCCCTCAGATCCCCTTTCCGCCGCTGCCTTCGCTTCACCGAGCGCACAGCCGCCGCACAGCCCGATCCCGAACACACTGCCGATCCTGATCGCCGCCGGAGAGCCCCCGACGCCGCACGGCCTGACCGCCGTTGCACGGTGCCCCGCATCTGTCCACGGTCGCCTGAAAAAGGCCTCGCCGCTGGCCTGTATTCGCAGCAACGACAGCGGCAGCCACGGGCTGCTGCTGCTGCTGTCTTTCCGACGTCGCACGGCCGCGAGCGCTGCCCCGCAGCCTCCCTTGTCCGGCTAACCGTTAGCCCTAGCGCTGACACCCTTTTAGATCGGCACTCCGCCTGCGCCGGCGGCCTCCTCCGCCAGAGAGCGCCTCCCGCCGCCACGATCTCAGCGCCGATCCTGATCACCGCTCAACGCGATGCCGCCGTCGTCCGCACGGCCCCTCTCTGCGCCAATCTCTCCTCCTCCGCCCTCATTCTCCCGCGGCTGCCGCTGGCGTATCTCTCTAGCGCAGCGCCCCGTCGCAAACCGCCTTCAGCGACGCTGCCTCCTCGCTCTCAACCCACCGTACGCCTCCGTTGCAGCGTGCAGCGCTCCCCGATGTCACCCCGCAGCCGCTACGATCCTGAGACGATCCCGAGACGACCTCCACTGCGCTACCTACAGTCGGGGACACGAGCACCGTCACCATTCCCAGACTCGACGCCAGATTAAACGCGCGTTCCTCACACCAGGTTGGTCCCCTGAAACTCGTAGCAACCCAAACTATACGCCATCAAAACCTAACTAAAATCGGCAACTTAATACATTGAATTTATTTTACGCTCCCTTAAAATGTTGTGAAACGGTAGATTCGACGATTGGACTTTGTTGACTGTGCACATAGGATTAGATCGTCGATTAGGCTGAAACATCAAATTGTGACTTGACGATTAGGGTAGTCCCGACAACCTAGAAATGAACCTAAATAGGAGTATTTAAAAACGCGACCTGACACCGTCGTCGTGACACTTTTCAAACGGACTACCGCGGACGCGACGCCTGGACGAGACGCCACGGACGGACGACACACTCGCCACCGCAGGCAAGTGTACCCACTTGCATTTTTGACCGCGTCTTGGTCTTAAATTGTTAGAACTGTTAGACTGTGAGTGTATAGAACCGGACGTGAAATGATAGCGTCCGGGTCGCCCTGACGACTTAGACTTGACGACGAAGTCTAAGCTCGACAAACAACAACTCTTGACACCGTAGGACTATCTTGTGTGTGCGTGCGTGTGGACACCCTAGAATAACAATTCCTTACACTTGTCGTGTCTTGTCCCTGTTACACAAAAAGCCTTCGGGCGTTTCAGATGCTTCCCGAGCGGAAGTGATCTCTGTGATACAAAAAGCCTACGGGCGTTTCAGATGCTTCCCGAGCCGAAGTGATCTCTGTGTTACGAAAAAGCCTACGGGCGTTTCAGGTGCTTCCCGAGCGGAAGTGATCTCTGTGTTACGAAAAAGCCTACGGGCGTTTCAGATGCTTCCCGAGCGGAAGTGATCTCTGTGTTACAAAAAAGCCTACGGGCGTTTCAGGTGCTTCCCGAGCGGAAGTGATCTCTGTGTTACGAAAAAGCCTACGGGCGTTTCAGGTGCTTTCCTTGCGAAAGTGATCTCCGTGCTTCCTGTCCTGAGTTCTGGGGTTTGGGGTAGGGTTGAGCGTGCGCACGGCAAGAGGGTCTGATCCCCCTCGAACCGTAAGGCGTGAACCCTTCGTGTTCTACTAGTCCCGTCAGTCGTGTCATGTCCTGTCTTGTCTTGTCTAGTTCCGTCTTGTCCTGACACCTTTAGGATAGCCACGTAGTTGATAGCACACGCTACGACTACTACTTGCTACGCTTTACTTTCCTGCTACGTTACTTCCTGTTGTGTTATCCTGTTATAACCACAGCATGCTAATCAACCAGTAAACTGTTGTGTAAGAGAACCTCAGCATGTTAATCAACCAGTAAACCGTTGTTTAAAGTTCGGTGCACTTGCAGTAAAGTCTAACCCTTTTTGTAGACTTTACCTGACGTACAGTTCCTTTTCTTGGGTGCTGTACGTCAGGTGCTCAGCCAGAGTTCGTGGACGAGGAAGACTCACTGGAGCACGAGGAGCCGAGGACGGCGACCCAGAGTACGCGCCCGACGAGGACCAGACCTTGAGGTCTTCTTAGTCGTCACTTTCAGAGGTTACTACCTTTAGTTTGCTTTTAGTTAGTTGTTGCCACGCTTAGGCTCCTTTTTAGACTTTGTGCTTGTTGGATATTATATCTCAATTTAATGAATGCAACTTCTTTTCTGTACTGTCTGTTGTTCGAACTATAAAAATGCAAGAACCTGAAAATCTTTTAAAATGGTACCTCTACAGACGCTTATTGGGTCCGAGCTTCTCAAGCTCTGGCCTAAGCGGGCCTCGTCACGTTCCGCTTCCGTCCATTTTGGGAAGCGGGGCGTGACATTAACTCTTAATACAATGTTGTTATACAAAATACTCACACTTAAACATTTCTTCAGAAGTAAAGCGATGACATTCACTAAGTGTGAAATACTTCCCATATGACCCAAATACAACTCTTGATCATAGCCAACATGCGAGACAATCTATTCGTTTGTATAACAATTATTCTGAAACTTTTGACATCAAACATGTCTAATTTTCAATTCCTCCTACTATGCATTTTCTAATGATACACCAAACAATCTTTCTCAATGAATTATCCTTAGTTCCTTCTCCTTTCTAAATCACATTTAGGCATTTCATGTCCTAACACTAATATTAGCTATGCAAGCATCACATGCATCCAAACACTTGAGCTTTACAACCTTGAGGAGACTCAACAAGTTGTTCGTCTCAAGATCTAATTTGTTTACATAGTCTTGCACCGCTCTTACACTCATTTTCGAGTTAAACAGTTTGATCGAAGTTTCAAATCTTGTGGATTGAAACTGTTTTCTATAAAACTTTGAGGAGACTCAACAAGTTGTTTAGAGAAACGTGCTTTAAACATCAGTATGTTCAAGCTGCCCTTGCTCAAAGGGGTGGGTGTTAATTATGGTGATTTTAATGTTCTAGACCTTAGAGCTTAAGGAAATCATTGTGTATGTATAGCAGCCCAAAGGATTTGAGGATCCATTTTTTCCTGATCATGTATATCAGTTGAAGAAGGCTCTCTATGGATTGAAGCAAGCACCAAGGGCTTGGTATGAGAGGATGACCAAGTATTTGCTTCAGAAAGGATATGAAAGAGGGGTAGCTGATAAGGCCGTGTTTGTTCAGAGAACCAAGTTTGCAGTGATAGTTGCACAAATCTATGTAGATGACATTGTGTTTCGATCCACTTCTCAGAAATAAGTTCAGGAATTCATTAATTTAATACAGAAGGAATTTGAAATGAGCATGGTTGGTGAGCTCAATGTATTCCTTGGATTACTGGTGAAACAACCCAAGGAAGGTTTGTTTATCTCTCAAAGCAAGTATGCTAGGAACCTTGTTAAGAGGTTTGGATTAGAAAACTCAAGACATGTTCATACTCTTATGTATATAAGTGAAAAGCTAACTAGAGATGATAGTGGGAAGTCAGTTGATGTCACCTTGTACAGAAGTATGATTGGAAGCATCGTATATCTCACTGCCAGCAGACCTGACATATGCTTGAGTTTATGCTTACTATCAAGCATCTCCTAAAGAGTCTCACATTACTGTAGACAAGAGAATTATCAGATATATAAATGGTACAGCCAACTATGGTACTTGGTACACCAAGGAGACTAACACTCTTCTCTCAGGATACAGAGATGTTAATTGGGCAGGAAATGCAGATGACAGAAAGAGTACTACTGGTGGGTGCTTTTATGTTGGAAATAATCTTGTTTCATGATATAGTAAGAAGCAAAATTCAATTTCATTGTCGACCGCAGAAGCTGAGTACATTGCTGCTGGAAGTTGTACACAACTCTTGTGGATGAAGCAGATGTTGATGGACTATGGAGTGGAACAATCAGTTCTAACAGTGGTATGTGACAATCAAAGTGCAATCAATATTACTAAGAATCTTGTGCAACATTCAAGAACAAAACATATTGATATTCATCATTATTTTATCAGATAGTTGGTTGAACAGAAAGTCATTGTCATGAACTATGTTGCAACATCAAGTCAGTTGGCAGATATCGTTACTAAGCAACTTGACTCAGGCAGATTTGAGGAGTTACGGCAAGCTCTTGGGCTTTGTCGCATTTAATTTTTTCAATTGAACTGCATGTCATACAAAATTGGGGGGAATGATAAAAAGCAGTTGCTGAAAACTTTAAGGCTGCACTCTCACATTTCGTTTGTTCTGACTCTCAGAAAAAGGGGATTTTTTCTAGGGCTTCTTTGGTCTTCTCAGCGAAAGGATCAATCCCCTCCATTTCAATGGCTCGCAATCAAGATGATCGCTCCTCTCAGCTACCTCGTCACAGTTCTCGTCGTTCTGCTGCAGCAAAAGTGGTAGCGTCTTCATCCTCTCCTCCTTCAATGAAAAGAAAAGGTGTGTTACTTCGATCTGCCCGAGCGTCTTCTCACAATTTCCCCTCATCCTCTCATGTTTCAATGTCTTCTGTGGACATGCAAGCCGCGGACACTTCGAAATTGGAAATTGTTCCATTTGTCCCAATTTCGATTAAGCATGAGGTACCCTCCTCTTCTTCGAATCCCTCGGTTCCTGAAAACCTTTATGGATGGTTTTGCCATTTGAGAAAGATGGGAGAAAAGTTTGATGTGCCTCATTTGGATTTTTCTGGGGTGCGTATTGGTGAAATTCGTCTTAATCGGATTGGTGGGGCTCTGAAAAGTGTTCGCATTGTAGATGGAGATACAATGTTTCTGGTCACATTTAAGTCTCGTCGTCGCTCCTATGTTGTATTGACCAAAATTGTTGTGTTGGAAGACTCTGATTCTTCAATATCAATATCTGCTGAGACTGGGGGATGTAAAGCTGGTGCTGAGGAATCAGCTGTTTCACGAAATTCATCTGATCAAGATTGTGGGTATGGGCTAGAGATTCCAGAGGACATAGTGTCCGATTATCGTATTGACGACCAAGATACCCCAAATGTCTGTAATATTGCCTCTGAAGTTGGATCTGATGTTGCCTCTGGTTGCACCCGAAGTTGCAATACATGCTCATGGTGTATCTAATGTTGCACACGATGTTGCAACATCGGCTCATGTTGAACCTGATGTCATGGATCATGTTGTGACATAGGAAACAACATGCACTTCCTCTGCACCTGGTGACTCTATATTTTCACCTACTCTTGTTCCGACTATACCAGATCTGGGGCTTCCTAAATCCTGTCGACAACGTCGTAGTTCTGCAAAGCGACAAGAAGCCCCCAAAAGCTCTACTGCTCCATCTCCATCTCTGTCATCATCTAAAAGGGCTCGGGTTACTTCAGATACATCCACACCCTCTTCATCTCCATTTACAGTGTCAGATGCCTTGAATAAAATGTTTTTTTGATCAGGCTTGCAAGAAATGCTGGGCACTCTACTCTGATAAGACTATTATTGCAGAGATGCACTTGGCTGTAGATGCTTTCTCCCAGACCAAGTTCATATCAATGTTGAAGGATATCAGACTATTTCATTCTGCTACTTGTTTCAGATCTTACAATCTTATGCTTGTTGGGGAATTCTACAGCAACCTCTCCAAATCAGCTGGTGATTTCCATTCAAGATGGTCTTTTTAGTCCTATATCAGAGGGAAAATTGTAGCATTTTCCCCCATCATTGATCAACAAGCATCTGAAATGGTCTTGTCCAGCATCCCTCTCCTCTTATGTTGATAATGTAGGTGATAACTATGCCAATTTCATCAGAGTTGTCACAGCTGAGAAGTTGCAGCACTGGCCGAGAGCCACATCATTTCCTTCATCCTCCTTGTCAGCTAAGTATTTTTTGTTATACTGTATTGCCACTAGGAATTGGCTTGCTACTTCAAATGTCTCTGTGGTCACAAAGAACATGTACAAGTTGTTGTTCTGTGCTGGCACCAAGCAATCCTTCAATCTGGGGAGAATCATATTTGACTCTATTATTACCCAACCTGAATCCTCAGTTGCCTCAACCTCATTGCCACATCCTTGCCTGATCTCACTACTGCTGCTGTCCCAGAAGGTCTTACTAGCAGCCCATGATTTGACCATCTCATCTGAAAGTATTAGGTTCAGTGTGAGAACAATTGCTGGAAAAACTGATAATATCTTCTTTGTGCATGCCTCATCACTTGCTGAAGGATCTGCTCCCCCTAAACCAATTTCCCCTACTACTAGAGGCTCTACTCTACCCAGATCTGAAGTATCAAGTCCTGCCCCTCCTACTACCGAACCATTATCTGATTCTATATCAGCTTCTAACATTCTTAACGACATAGCTATATATGAGGATGCTGTGAAGGATATCGATAGTCAAATTGGCATCCTACAGTCTCAGAGGGCCAAGTTTGAAAGCAGAATCTTGTTTCTGAAGAGCAAGTTGTCATCTGCTTCATCCATCTCAAATGTTGCCACTGGCATGTCTTCATGAGGTATGCTATGCTTTAGATTTTGTGGCCCAAAGGGGGAGAGTAGTTATGTCTGACTGTGTTGTGGCAAGTTCTATCTGCTGTCTATGTGTTAGAGACGGGGTATATTGGAGACTAATTATCTAGTTTTATCTGGTATCTGAATTCGTTCTATTGTTCTTCTAGTATCTGTTGTTGTATTGTCGTTGTGCTACTGGTATATTTCTACTTGTGCTTATTGTGCCACTAAATGCCAAAGGGGGAGTTTGTTGGGTTACACGTGATATGTTTTATTGTTGTCATTAGTGGCACGTGTTATCTATAGTGGGATCTAGGTTAGTTAGTTCATGTCATGAGTCATGTTGTATGACATGTAACAATATGCAGCATCTGGAGTCTGTGTTGAAAGTCATGTTGCAACATTGTTCACAACATGCTTATTCGACTTACACATGCAGGAGTTCTGGCGTTAGCTATTTAGAGATGATAATATGGTTTCATTCAGTTCTTCTGTTAATTCTCCAGAATCTCGGTATTATCTTGTTATTAGAGAAATATCTGCCAAAGATTTGTACAAACTATTTAACCTGAAATTAGTTATATGTTCCATGATATGTTGGATTACTTGTCCGAAGTAGTTCCTAACTTTATGGGCGGAAAAATCTGCATAAGATCTTGTTTGAACTGATTTCCCAAAACAGTTCCTAAATTATTGGAGGCCATCGTATAAAGGGCTAATGTGGATTATGCTAGGGTATTATCTCTTTTGGAAGATTGTTGATCTACATCCGTGGACGGAGGCCGATGGCTAAAAAGGTAGGGATCGAGGGGAGCTTGATCTAGTCTGTTGATGCAAGGGGATCTTGCGCGCAATGGGATCTTGCGGTGATTACTCCATGTGTTTGATTGGGATCACCCATTGCGGTTTGTATTGAGCGGGAGTACGTGGTCCTTCCAATAGAAATGCAATATTAGTGATTGTAATCGTTATTTGATATAGTGGAGTAATCTGAATTTTCTGGGCGAGGCCCCGCAGATGTAGGTGTTCGCACCGAACTGCGTTACCAAGTTTTGTATGTCGTTCAAATTTTACGCATTTGCATTCTTATTTACATGATTAATGTCTAAATACTGAATTACACTCTTGAATTAGAGAAGAAGACATAAATCATGCTGAGTTGTTCTCCAAATCAAGAAGACATAAAACGATTGATTCAAGCTTTTTTCGGTTCGAATCAGTCGACGATTGTGGGTTTATTTGACAGATGGTGACTTTGTGAAATAAGGAGAACATGGCTGCGGTTGGCAGCCCTATATGTGTAAATTGGCCGCACTTGCCAAGTGCGACCAATTAATAAGTCTATGACCCTAGTCACGGGAGTCGCGACCAACTGGCCGCACTTGGCAAGTGTGGCAAAGTCGGCACGAGCTCCCGAACATTTGGCCGCACTTATGGCAAGTATGGCCAAGTCGAAAGAAGCACCGTCAGCAACGAGGCGCCCAGTCAGCATCTCCGGTCGCTGACGTGGTGAAACTTGGTCGGTTTTGCTAACTAAATATTTTTTTGATCATTTTTAATAATTATTTTAAATTTTTATTCATTTACCAAAAATTGTCCAAAAAAGGAGCAAATAATAGACACTAAGGCCTCTCCTCCGTTGTCTATTTCCTCCAAACTCAAAATTAATCGAGTAACCAGGTTTTGACAACCCTCACGTGACTGTACATCAGAGAAATGCCTACCATTCTCTTTAAAAAAATCAAAAATGTTTTGCGTTAAGGAAACCTTACTCGTTTCTTTATGTACAAAAGAAGCCTTTAAGCTTAAAATTTAATCAATGCTCAAAGCCCACAGGTTATGTACCCGCTGCTTCAATCAAGGGGCATTTTTTTAAGCATGTGATTAGGGCAATGTCCATGGGATCCTTCCAAAGCGTACGGAGATATCCAACGTATAAACAACTATGAAAATAATTACATACAAACAAATAACACTCATAATAATTTTAGCACAGAAACTGGGAATAATTCTCCGTGCAAATTAATTTGAAGAAGAAAACATTGTGGTTTGCATTAGGGGTGCAAAGTTGCAAACCGATCAGATAAGGAGCCAATATGCATACTATCATACCACTTCCTCATTAATACGGATTTTTAACTTACTTGTAATGCTAATCGATAAGAAAAATGATAAATTGCACAATTAAAATTAATATTTTCTATGCAAAAATGTTAGAAGTTTGTAGGTCTTATAATCTTCGGGGTTTTTAAAACAACATAGCTGATACGTCTATTTTGCGGAGGCCCAACAGCATGGGCCCAAAGGCGCAGCCTACTACGCGAAATCGTGGGGGGTCCAAGCCCACCCAACGAAGCCCATGAGAGGATCCCAAACATCGATCCGACCCGACCCCGGAAACGCGCGAGTCACTCGCCCACTCCAGCGATAACCGTTCCCCCAGGCCCGCTGCCACTTAATGGCCGTTATGGGGAGGTGCTGGCATGGCGCGGGGAGCGGCGATGGGGAGGCGGATTGAGGGGGCACGATTGGGGGCGGACGAAGGACGTGAGTCATGGGTGGTCGCGACGAGAGGCCTATAAAAGGACTAGGAGGACGACTGAACAAAGGACGGCATCTCAGGTAACAAAACCTAAGGTACTCCATCAACGACCTAGTTCCCCCCACTTCATCTCCTTCCCCCCGCTCGCGTCGGAGGACGTCGTTCTGATCTCCTCTCGAGTCGAACCATCCCCGCCGAGCCTCCTCTTTCAGACTGTCATCTGACTTAGGCATCGGAGGGGATTTGGCCGGAACCAAGGTCCGGCCTCCCTGACGAGTGTTCTCGTCTGTTCAGGAAGACGCTAGATCCAAGTGCCGAAGCTTCCCTTCGGCACCAGGCGAACGCCATCAAGCATCAGCCAAGGCATCGAGGCCACCCCTCGACGCCAGGAGAGACCGAGGCCGAGCGTATCCATCCGAGCCGAGGCTTCCCCTCAGCTCCACGCCGGTCGTGCATCCAGCGAGACGACCGAGCCTATCCCTCGTCGTCCGACCGACCGAGGCCGAGCGCACCCATCCGAGCCGAGGCTTCCCCTCAGCTCCGCGTCGGTCGCGCGTCAAGCCAAGGCGCCGAGGCTTCCCCTCGTCGTCCGACCATCCGAGGCCGAGCACCTCATACCGGGCCAAGGCTTCCCCTCAGCCCCCCAGAGGCCGAGGATCCAGACCCGGCCCAGCTAACGTGCTCTGCGTTGACTACATCTCCTATTCGCGTCGCGTCTACACGCGTTCGACGCACCCAAGGGACCCTAATCGGCCTCTTGACCACGTTGACCGGGCAGTCCACGGTCAACGATACTGTAGTGAGAAAACACTCTGAAACATCTGACGCCGTCTGTGGGAACGAACTATCCCACGAAAAAACAAACCACACCTGCAATGGCACGCGCCTGCAACGGGAAGAGACGCATGCCCCCCATCCCGGAGGAGGGAAATGGCGCACCCAACAGCAACCTTGAGGGTGCACCCAACGGCAATCACCACGCCCCCTCAGCCGAAGAGACTGGCGAGTCCGAGCTGGCCACGCAGGAGCAACTCCGTGCCCTGGCCCGAGAGACCAACGCGAACATTCAGACGCTGGTCGCGATGGTACAGCAGCTCATCGGCGCCGCGCCAGCCAACGGAGACGTGTTGAGCGACGGCCATCGTTGGGAGGGGGGCCCCCGCTCCTGCGGTCCGCTGTGGTCGCTGACCACGGAAACCGAAGACCGAACACGGAGCGTCGGTTCACACTACCCGGCTTCTACCAGGCGAGATCGCGCGCCTCCTCCTCTCATCGCGAAAGGAGCAGGAGGGGTACCGAATACACGGGGGACGAATTGGTGGCCGCGTCGTCTCGTCGACCACGATCACCCCACCGCAGAAGAAGTGATCGGCACCACTCGAGGGACCGATCACGGCTAAGCGGAAGCTCCCGCCGGAGGAGCTGGGAACGCCGGACCAGCCCCACCCCCAGTGTGGCGAAGGCCATTGAGCCAGCCCAGCCAGCGCCTGTGCCACCTCCACAACCGAACGAGCCTGAGGTAGGCGCGTGTCGGACCCCTGGAGGCATCCACGGAGACCGGTGCCCCCTGTCGTGGAGAATAACCGACGCGCGGGTCCCCTCTCGATTCAAGATCCCGACGCTGGGGAAATACGACGGGATAGGAGATCCAGGGAACCATGTGATGGACTACGAGGGGGACATGTCCTTCCAGGGAGCCAATGATACCCTGCTCTGCAGGGGCTTTTATTCGACCCTCAGGGGAGCAGCGAGAACTTGGTACCGCAGCCTGCCCAGCTGCTCCATTGACAGCTTCGAGGAACTCACCCAGCTGTTCTGCAAACAGTTCATGGCAGGGCGACAAGTAATGCCCGATGCTGAACATTTGTTTAACATAGTGCAGGGCCCGACCGAGCCGCTCCGACAATTTATGCGCCGCTTCAACGCTGAGCGGCTGAACGTAAACAGCCCTCCCGACCTCGTTGTCCAAACGGCCCTAAAGAAAGGGCTGCGTCATATAGGCTTGAAGAAATCTCTGCACAATGATCCCTCGAAAGATCTCGCTGGGATCATGGCGAGGGCCGAGCGCTTCATGTTGACCGAGGAGACCTTGGCCATCGAGGCAGGAAAGGCCAGACGAGGGACCAAGCGCGGCGATAGCGAGCGTCGCAGCCCCGAAGGGTACCAGGCAGAGAAGAGGGCGAGAAACAAGCAACGGAGGGAGGATACGAGGGACGCCACCCCAGACGTCGTCCTCACTCAAGTGCAGAAGGAAGAGCGCGCTGATCGCCCCCCGCTGAAGACAAAAAGAGGGGGGAAAATGGGGAAAAGTATTGCCAGTACCACAAAGACAACGGCGACGACGCTGAAGACTGCTGGCACCTAAAGAAGGACATCAAGAAGTTGATGAGCCGAGGGCACGCAAGGAACTTTACCGACGACCCGGCCCACGGAGAAGGAACATCCAAGCAGCCGGACAAAGGAAAGAAGGTCAACGCCGTCCAAGGACCCCTCCGCATCATAGAGTGAGCAGGCGAGGCCCCCCAGTCGCCGCCTAGTCGGGAGGAGATTATCTACATTCACATCCCCCGTCTAGCTTTATTTCTTTTTTCCTCCAAATGTACTAGTCCAATAGGACCTTTAAGAGTACAAATGCACTCCTTTTTCCTTTTCTTCATCTCCGACGGAGTCAACATTTTGCTAAGGCTGCATAAGAGTGAAGACCGCCACCTCACCGGACGGGGGGTCAATCAAAACTGGTCCTAAGCCAAGGAGCTTCACCCTCGCTGACCAACTCCATCGCTCGTAAGTCTGGGGGCAATTCCCCCAGCTAGCGCAGACGCCGACCGGTCCTAAGCCGAGGAGCTTCACCCTCGCTGACCGACTCCATCGCTCGTAAGTCTGGGGGCAATTCCCCCAGCCAGCGCAGACGCCGACCGGTCCTAAGCCGAGGAGCTTCACCCTCGCTGACCAACTCCATCGCTCGTAAGTCTGGGGGCAATTCCCCCAGCCAGCGCAGACGCCGACCGGTCCTAAGCCGAGGAGCTTCACCCTCGCTGACCGACTCCATCGCTCGTAAGTCTGAGGGAAATTCCCCCAGCCAGCGCCGACGCCGACCGGTCCTAAGCCGAGGAGCTTCACCCTCGCTGACCGACACCATCGCTCGTAAGTCTGGGGGCAATTCCCCCAGCCAGCGCAGACGCCAACTGGTCCTAAGCCGAGGGACTTCTCCCTTGCTGACCTACTCCGTTGCTCATAAGACTGAGAGCAACCCCCCAGCCAATAAGGACATCAACCGACTTGTCCACTCGAGGGACTAGGGGCCCAAGCCCACCCAACGAAGCCCATGAGAGGATCCCGAACATCGATCCGACCCGACCCCGGAAACGCGCGAGTCACTCGCCCACTCCAGCGATAACCGTTCCCCCAGGCCCGCTGCCACTTAATGGCCGTTATGGAGAGGTGCTGGCATGGCGCGGGGAGCGGCGATGGGGAGGCGGATTGAGGGGGCACGATTGGGGGCGGACGAAGGACGTGAGTCATGGGTGGTCGCGACGAGAGGCCTATAAAAGGACTAGGAGGACGACTGAACAAAGGACGGCATCTCAGGTAACAAAACCTAAGGTACTCCATCAACGACCTAGTTCCCCCCACTTCATCTCCTTCCCCCCGCTCGCGTCGGAGGACGTCGTTCTGATCTCCTCTCGAGTCGAACCGTCCCCGCCGAGCCTCCTCTTTCAGACTGTCATCTGACTTAGGCATCGGAGGGGATTTGGCCGGAACCAAGGTCCGGCCTCCCTGACGGGTGTTCTCGTCTGTTCAGGAAGACGCTAGATCCAAGTGCCGAAGCTTCCCTTCGGCACCAGGCGAACGCCATCAAGCATCAACCAAGGCATCGAGGCCACCCCTCGACGCCAGGAGAGACCGAGGCCGAGCGTATCCATCCGAGCCGAGGCTTCCCCTCAGCACCACGCCGGCCGTGCATCCAGCGAGACGACCGAGCCTACCCCTCGTCGTCCGACCGACCGAGGCCGAGCGCACCCATCCGAGCCGAGGCTTCCCCTCAGCTCCGCGTCGGTCGCGTGTCAAGCCAAGGCGCCGAGGCTTCCCCTCGTCGTCCGACCGTCCGAGGCCGAGCACCTCATACCGGGCCGAGGCTTCCCCTCAGCCCCCAGAGGCCGAGGATCCAGACCCGGCCCAGCTAACGTGCTCTGCGTCGACTACATCTCCGATTCGCGTCGCGTCTACACGCGTTCGACGCACCCAAGGGACCCTAATCGGCCCCTTGACCACGTTGACCGGGCAGTCCACGGTCAACGATACTGTAGTGAGAAAACACTCTGAAACAATAGCCATATCATGCAATACTTGATGCTTAAAATATACATTTACTAGAAATAAATCGTGCACACAGTGCACGGAGCCAAAAAAACCACTCATTAAGAGGATGCGGTGAACGCGCGGAACCAAAAGGAGTGAGGAATGTGGGTGTGCGTGCATGTATCGTCGGGATGAAAAAAAGTGCAAAGTCTTGGGGTTAAAATGCAAAAAACCTTGGGTTGGAGTGAATGACAAATATGCAAATAAGTGGGGTTGGTGGGTTTTTTTGAGGGGATGGCAAACATGTTAATAAGTGGATTGGGGATGAGTTTTTGTATGAGGTGGAGGGTGAGGTTTTTTTTTGGGTTTGGGGGTGGGGGGGGGGTGTGTGTGTGTGTGTGTGTGTGTGTGTGGAGCACACATTTGTCCTAGTCATATTTAGCCCTCCACCTGGGACAACTTCACCAAATGTAATATAGATCTTTGCATACTTGATGTATAGTTCTATCATTATATATACAGACAGACAAGGTAAATCAAATTGAATATCAGAATATTGTCTTTGATTCCAGTTTAACACCTCATGTATTGTCATTTGTTGCCAGGATCTACTAAACTTTATCATATTTTTCTATAACGGAGAAAATGGACTTTTTTGAAAACTATTGAAAAAATTAAGGGGGAATTTTAACAGTAAAAGTGATTTCTTGAAAATAAAAAAAATTAATAAGAATTTTTAAAAAAAAAATTCTCGAAGTTTACACTTAATCGAATTTACCCAATGCAAATATAATAAGGTCTAGCACGGTGTGTTTGCTTGCATGATTCACGTTGTTATGATTCACGTTGTTCTGAACATATACAAATCAATCGTGGTGCATGAGAATGTCACATCATAATCATCTACATTTTCTTTAATTAATCACCTACAAAATTACAAAGAAAAGATAGAAACGGAGAAGAATCCCACGTCAGGTGCCTTGAGAAATGGGGTTGGCCAGCGTGCGAAAATTATAACCATAGATTAAAATTGAGCCTAGAATTCCCTATAAAAGCCCCCAAGGTTCTCAACTCTAGTCGTCGTCCAGAAAAAAAAAACAATAAGGAGAAGCCATTGCTCTTCTCCTTCCTCAAATCAACACAGGAAGAGAAGGGAAGATCCAGTACCAAATTTTCGCGGGATTTTCTAATTCTTGCGACCCAAATCCAAGCGTTCATCAGGTAACAGCTACAAACTTTCTCATCCTTGGCCATTGCTTGAGATGCCCATATGGGATTATCAATGGAAAAACGTAGATCTGTGTGCAAACAAACCAGATTCAATTAACGGTCCAGCCTGGATTTGGCTGGAAATTTTTAGCCCCATTGCAACATGACAACCTCGCTTTGAGCAGGAAATGACACCTGTTTCTCAAACTATTTTTTTGGGCTTTAAATTCACGTCTCCCTCTTGCTAATCTCTCGCCTCATCTCTCCCTCTGCCTCTCTCAGATCTTTCAGCAATGAAGGCATTGATTCTTGTCGGTGGGTTCGGTACCCGCTTGCGCCCGTTAACCCTCAGCCTGCCAAAGCCACTGGTTGACTTCGCCAACAAGCCCATGATCCTTCATCAGGTCAATTCTTGGTTTTTTTTTTACTTGTTAATTGTCTTTGTTTTTTTTGGGTTGTTTGATGTGATCTTTTATTTCTGGCCTTCCAGATCGAGGCTTTGAAGGAGGTTGGGGTGAGTGAGGTTGTGCTGGCAATCAATTACAGGCCAGAGGTGATGATGAATTTTCTGAAGGAATTTGAGAGCAAGATTGGGATCAAGATCACCTGCTCGCAAGAGACTGAGCCCATGGGAACCGCTGGTCCCTTGGCCCTGGCAAGGGACAAGCTGATCGACGGCTCCGGCGAGCCTTTCTTCGTCCTCAACAGCGACGTCATCAGCGAGTACCCCTTTGCTGATCTGATGAAGTTTCACAAGGCTCATGGGGGTGAGGCCACAATCATGGTCACTAAGGTCAGTCACCCACCGTCACATTGGTAATTCTTTGTCTAAAATAATCAAAGTATCATGTTTGATATGTGTGTCTGACACGATGGATGTTGATGCTGCAGGTTGACGAGCCGTCAAAGTACGGAGTGGTGGTGACGGAGGAGGAGAGCGGAAAGGTGGAGAGATTTGTGGAGAAGCCGAAGAAATTCGTGGGGAACAAGATCAACGCCGGGATCTACCTGCTGAGTCCGTCGGTCATCGACCGCATCGAGCTGCGGCCGACCTCCATCGAGAAGGAGGTCTTCCCCAAGATCGCGGCCGACAAGAAGCTGTTCGCCATGGTCCTGCCCGGATTCTGGATGGACATCGGCCAGCCGAGAGACTACATCACCGGCCTGACGCTATACCTCGACTCCATCCGCAACAAGTCTCCGGCGAAGCTGGCCGCGGGCGCCCACATTGTGGGCAACGTGCTGGTCCACGAGACCGCGGCGATAGGGGAGGGATGCCTGATCGGGCCGGACGTGGCCATAGGGCCGGGCTGCGTGGTGGAGGCAGGGGTGAGGCTGTCGAGGTGCACGGTGATGCGGGGGGCGCGGGTGAAGAAGCACTCCTGCATATCGAGCAGCATCATCGGGTGGCACTCGACGGTCGGGCAGTGGGCCCGGGTGGAGAACATGACCATCCTCGGCGAGGACGTGCACGTGTCGGACGAGGTGTACAGCAACGGGGGCGTCGTGCTCCCCCACAAGGAGATCAAGTCCAGCATCCTGAAGCCCGAGATTGTCATGTGAAATGCGGTGGTCAGGCAGCATCAAAGCCTGTGTCTCGTCATATTTAAGTGTGTTGCATATGTGGATAGGAGTTGCCTTAGTGTGAAGATGTGAGTGCTTTAAAATTCGTGTGCTGAATTCGGGTTCTGCCTTCTGCGGGTTGTAATAAAACATCGGCATGGTCAAAGGGGAAAATAATGAACATTCCAGTTTGGCAAAGCTTCACTTGTTCCAATTGTTGGAATCATAACAAACAAATCGATGTCGAAAGCAAATTGAGGAGTAGACCAAACTTCGTTTCTTGATCTCAAATCAAAAAAGTCAATTCGTTAAAATGACAGTCTGAAGAACGAAGACCCTTAATGGACAAGCGTTCTCTCCATCACCACAGTATGCAGCTCTTTTTTCGTCGGTGTGCAGCCCTTACTTTCAAGCAAAAATGTCCCATCACCATTAATTATGTGACATCCCTCAACCTATAATGAATCTCGTAGCTAAAGATAAAGTTGAAAGCAAGCATGCCATGTGAAACTAGCAGCGTGTCTGGCCCCGCGATGTTTACAGATGGAGGCCACAGGCCATCTGCAATCGTTTGGTGTCAAAATCAAACTCACAAAAGCACTTAAAAATAGGAAATTTAAAAATAGGAAATTGACAATTGCTAGATTCAGTGTCTACTGATTGAGCAAGCATAGAATCCATCGATACTACGTGCAATAGTCTGCAAGATTAGAATACAAAATACGAGATCCACATGATAGCTACTCCTTCAGAAATCCATGCAAGCATGCAAAAATGTCAAGAAATGCGTGAACTCTTGAGGAATGAGCGGCAACATGTAAGCAGAATCCAACTCCAAAACCTTTGACGAACGGAGGACTCTTGAACAAGCAGAGGATACCCAAGGGTCAAAAGGCCCTACGTAACAAACAGCGAGGTAATAAATTTTTCAAGGGAATTTACTTTGCAGACAACGAGGAAGGGACCATCTTCTTGGTATTTTCCTCTTGGATACTTTCGTATCGGCACAAAAAATGGTCCCCGCCCATCTTGTGAATTAATGGATAAAACAAAACAAATAAGCGGTCGGGATCCAAAGATAATGCAATGAAAACACTAGATTCCAAGCAGAAAACTTCACCTTTCCTATTGATGCAAAAAACTTGCACGAGCTTGGGTAGTGTTTCGGTGGGCCGAGATACACATTCGTCGCCTACCTGAAACAGATAGAACGGATCGGATGGGATGGAATCCGTTTCACCTCTGATGCTCAAGTCAGTTCCAAGCAGAAGGAAGCATGCTAGGGTTTTAGTGTTCGTGTGCTCGTATCTGGGATCGCGTCGATCTGGTGTATTTATAGACTTTGGTTACGCCACGTCAGCGGGAGTTGTGGAGATCCAGATTCTTCAATGCATACCGATGTTATGTATTGGTGGTTTAGACCAATATTGTTTTGATGATGATCACAACATTATGTTGTTACTAATGACTCGCATGTTTAATCAACGAAAAATATCATTTCTAGAGACTAATAGCTTGGTGCAAGGATGAACATCAAGAGGAGCTTTGCAAAAAATTGGATATGAAGGGAAGCTCATCAAGAGATGCCAAAGCTTGGAAGATGATGGGTGAGCATCAAGGCATCAAGAGCATGAAGCCTTAGACCCTATGCAAAATGTAATCCATGTAATTTCTATTACTTGCATTTCTCTTTTTGAGTCTAAGATTTTGTAATGCCTTGATAGATGGTCTACTCATTCATGCATATGAATATAATCATCTTAGTGAGCCTTAGGATTATCATAAAAACCAATTCTATAGGTTCCTCTTGCCAAGAACTCTCTCTAGAGTTTCTGGCATTCCAACAGGCGACTGCTAAAGGCAGGACAGGTGACTGGTAATTACCAAGCGACTGACCAGCCTTCTACATGAAACTTTTGTGCACAGCTCAAGTCAACATTTCTTGACTCTTTTCTTGAGCTTTTGGTGCAGGCGACTGAAGTTCATTTGACAGGCTCATGTCTACCATCAGGCGTCTGAACATTGTTTTGCAGTCGTCTGTATGCCAATGTGTGTATCCTGTCATTTCTGGGCATCACTCCATCTTGTGCATCAGACGACTGCTGTAGAGTTCATAGTCGCCTGTCATTCTTCAGGCGCCTGGACTTTGCTCTTCGGTCGTCTGAATGCACTAGTGCGAATGTTGTGTTTTCCTGCTCCATTCCATTCCATATGACAGTCGTCTGACGAAGTCTTTACAGGCACTTACACATAGTACCGGCGCATGTGTAGTCTTCTATAGTCGCATGTCTTATTCTCTCATTTCCCTCTGAGCACTATTCTCTTCACGCATTGAAGCTAAACTCAATGGAAATCATCCAAGTGCATCTAAGCTCATCTCAACACTTGGATATCCTTTTCCATGCATTCTTCTTCATATTGAGTAACTTCATCTCAAGTCATAGGTAAGAGTATTTATTTTATCTTTGTGAAAGTGAAACCCTAACTTTCTTTGTGAGGGTTAGTTCCTCTCTTTGTGAGAGGTTAACCCTTGTGTAGGGTTGGTAGTGTACTCTCTTTGTGAGAGTATGGTTCTCTCTTTGTGAGAGTATGGTTCTCTCTTTGTGAGAGTTAAAACTTCTCTTTGAGAGAGTTCAAATCCCTTGTGTAGGATATCTCTTTGTAAGATTGTATTCACTACCTTGTGTCTGTTTATAGTGAATATTTGGTGTGGCTGGATGTATCCAAGTTGGGGAACCAGAAAAAAATCTTTGTGTTAGCATTTGCTTGATTGTGTTGTTTAAATTTCTCTTGAACTTATAATTTCGTATTTGAAAGTTTAATTTTTAATTACACGATTATTGCCATTACTTTATTCTCCCCCCTCTAGAGTGTTTGTTGTTAGTATTACAAGGCATAGAAGGTCCTTACATTTGGTATCAAAGCGAGGTTGTAGCATACAACAACGATGACATTCAACGCAACCGGTCACCCCCGCTCTTCAATGGAACGGACTACCCAATATGGAGGAGCAAGATGATCAATCACCTCAAGAAGAACTATCTCTTGGATGCGGTGACTTCGGATGTCTCAGATTCAAATTCCTTGATGGACATCGACGCCAAAAGGGCCTTGTGCATCTCCACTTGGGATCATGAATATGATGAAGTTGGAGGCATGGAAACAGCACACAAAATGTGGAGCTATCGTGAGGCCAAGTACACCGGAGGTGATGAGATTGAGTCAAACGACAATGAGATATCTTAAACTCAATCTACTTATGAGCATAATGATTTTAGTGATAAAATTTCTTTAATTGCTCGTAAGTGTAGTACAAATTCTTTTCATAATGATTCACATGATTGCACTTCTTTTCATGCTTCACATATTGATATGATTAAATCTTTGCATGCCGAGAAAGAAGTTTTTCTTTCCCAAATTCGTGAGTTACGTGAAGAAAACGCTTCAACAAAACGTACTCACATTTCTGATTGTGAAACCTTGAGAACTAAGACAATGGCTCTCAAATCTCAATGTCTTGAGCTTAGCTCACGTCTATCCACTAGGGATGACGACATTTCTTCTCTTTTGAAGAAATGTGTGCTCTTGTCCACTCACCTTGAGAGTCTCAACTTGAGTAAGGACATGGCTTTGGGAACTTCAAGGTAACCAAACCAAGCTCTACCTCTAGAAGCACCAAAAACAAATTTGTGGGAAGCTTTCTAAGAGGTGTGTCACAATCAAGTCTTCTTTTGGCCAAACATCAAAGTCGATTACTAAGCCAAAGAAGAATCAAGAATATATGTATACTTCATTGCATAAGAAGCTCATTCAAAAACCAATTGGTGTGAATGATTCTTCATATGTTAATATGCATGATAATTCTACTCATATGAATAATTTAAATTGCTTGCATGCTAGAATTAATGTCAATCCTTTACATGCTACATTTGTTCATATGCATGGTAGAATTGCTTGTGTGAATGCATCTAATGCTAGATCTCATGTTTCACACACGGGACACGCCAATGTTTATGTTCCACCTCATAAGCGTGCACCCTCCCCTCCTACTCATGTCTTAACTAAACCTCTTCTTAAGAATCCAAAATCACTTTCTTTGTGAATTCCTAAGAATGTTTCTAGGCTGGATAGGAATGCGTATATAAAATCATACAATCGTCATGTTATATTATCTTATGACTATAAACGGAAACCAAACTCCATTTTTGTTTGGTTTCCATCTTGCTAGCTCTCACACTTTGTTATTCATTGATTGGGTATCATGCTTGTTTTCCTACATTTTGTATCCATATTCATATGAGCGTGTTCATTACTCCCATTTTTGCATGGTGTGTATGTTTATTGGGGAGTATGAAAGTTTTTCTTGCTAGCCCTAGTTTTTCCATTCATATGTCACATTGGATGTCATTTATTATGTTTGTGCATATGGTGTGGATATTTCGCTTACCCATCTTGGTTTCTTTTTGTTATTCCAATGGGGGAGAGAAATGTGTTATGTATAAATGTACCTTATGCTTTGTATGCATTATTTTCTCTTGGTACTATTTATGTATAACATCCATCAATACGATTTGTGCTTATATTTTGTGCACTCTGTAGACCCTGCGGGGCTACACACACACTAGAGGGGGTGAATAGTGTAATGGCAAGCAAATTGCTTAATTAAAATTTACTAAAATTAAAGCACAATATCAACAGAAATTAAACAGAGTGCTCAATAACAACAATTGCGAACACAAGGATTTTATCCTGGTTCCCCAAAACTTGGGTACGTCCAGCCACACCAATATTCACTATAATTTCCACAAAGAGAATGGAATATAATCTCACACAGAGATACCTTACACAGAGGATTTTGGATTCCTGCAAAGAGATATCCTTGCTCTCACACAGACAGACGCGTGCTCCCTACACATAGAGACTTTGTCCCACACAGAGACAAAAAAACTCCCACAAAGAGAGTAACTCTCACAAAGAGAGTAACTAATTCCCACAAAGAGAATTTGGGGTTTCACAAAAGATGAAACGAAATAACACTTACCTATACCTTGATATGATCTTACCAATGTGAAGCAGAATGCATGCAAGTGAAACTTAAGTGCTTGAGATGAGGCTTTGATTGCACTTGATGATCTTTCTCTCTTCTAGGAATGAATCCTAATACTCCTCACTTGAGTGTATGAATGAAGAGAATAAAAATTTTCTCCAAGTAAAGGAATGAGATCGAAATCTCTTGGAGAAATTCCCTAGAGCTTAGATGCTATAGCATAAGATTGAAGCTCTAAGAGGGAATGAGGGAGTGGTGGCTTAGGGAAGAGATTAAATGATCTTCTATAATTTCCTAACCCTTTCAAGAGTTCTAAATGAACTAAGCCATCTCATATATATAGGAAACCAAGAAGAGCCCATAAAACCAACCAAAAACCCAAAGGGAAGAAATCTGCCATGGCTAGATTTTGGCAGTTTACGGCACAGACAGTTGACTGATGAACAACTGATCGTCGACTGGTCAACGGCTATAAAATTTCCAATGGCTATAATTTGAGCCAGGACATGTGACTATAGAAGACTACACAGTCGACTATAAGTGAGCAGGCGACTGTAAATCCTTCAGTAGGCGACTGTCACTTGGGATGGAAAGGAGCTGATAAAATGCAACTTTCGCACTTACGCCTTCAGACGATAGATGACCATTTCACATGCGACTGTAATTATACAGTCGACTGTAAATACTTCATCAGTCGACTGACTTGCAAAAGTGGGATGAAGCCCAGAAAATGCAAGTTGTGCTGTAGAACAATTCACAGGCATATGTAGGAATACAGGCGCCTGTAAAATGAACTTCAATCGACTATTCCAGAAGCTCAAGTAAGAGGCAATAAAAATATTGACTTGAGTTGTGCATACCAGTCGGCTGTAGAAGGCCGGGTAGGCTCCTGGAAGTCATCTAGTCGCATGTTATGCCTTCATCAGTTGACTGTGGGAGAGCCAAAAACTCCCGTATGAGTTTAAGGCATGGTGAACCTAAAGGGATGATATCTATGATAATCTTAATGCTCACTAAGATGGTTAAATGCACATGTATGAGAGTATGACCATCTATCGATACATTACAAAAATCCTAGACTCAAAAAGAGAAATGCAAGTAATAGAAATTACATGGATTATATATTGCATCTCCTAGAATCTAGTCTTCAAGCTCATGATACCTTGATGCTCCCTACATCATCCAAGCTTTGGCACCCCTTGATGAGCTTCCCTGCATCAAGCTCCAAGCTTTGGCATTGTTCCTCTAGATGTCCATCCATCATCATTCTCCAAGCTTTGGCTTCATTAGATGATCTTCTTGACTTCATCCAAGTTTGAGCACACCGTCACTTTTGGAGGTCTTTAATATACCCATTGCAACATCCTCCAAGCATTGTGCTTTGACTCATCAACAGATAGTCATTAAGATAAACTGAGATTAACACATAAGATTAATTAGCACACTAACATAATGTATTGATCATCAGCAAAACAACGTTAGTCTTGAACCCAAGAACTAAATATCTCCCCCTTTTGATGATGACAATCCATTATGTCAAAATATAATAAACATTGAAATAAATAATGTGTGCTACAAACTCCCCCAATCAATATGAAAATGTGAATAAAATATAAACATGCAAGCACAAATCATATTGATGGTTGTTATGCAAAAACATACCAATTGATAATAATGCATCAAAAGCATAATGTATATTTTTACATAACTCATTTCTCTCCCCCATTGGCATATCAAAAAGATAGGTAATAGCTAAATAGAAAAACCAAGGGCAAGAGAAATAACCATCCCATATGCACAAATACAATGTGAATGATATTCAATGTGACATATGAATGGGAAAAAAATAATGCTAGCAAGCAAAAATTCCATACTTCCCCATAATCATACAAAACATGCAAACATATGAGTAATGGACACACTCACATAAATATGAGTACAAAAGGTAAACATACAAACATGGTATCCAAGCAATAAATAACAATGTGAGTGAGCTAGCAAGATAGAAACCAAACAAAAGTGGAGTTTGGTTTCCATATATAGTCATATGAAAATATAATTTTACAAACATATGAATCTATATACGAGTTCCTATCAAGCCTAGAAACATTCTAATGAATCCACAAAGAAAGTGATTTGGAATTCTTAAGAAGAGATTTAGTTAAGGCTTGAGTATGAAGTGAGGGTGGACGCTTATGAGGTGGAACATAAACATTGGCGTGCTCCGTGTGTAAAACAAGCAATTTAACATTAGAAACATTCACACAAGCATTTCTACCATGCATAGTAGGAACATGTGAATCATGCAAATGTGTATCATCAATTCTAGCATGCAAGCAAAAATAAGATTTCCTATGAGTAGAAATATCATGCATAGCATTCAAAGAAGAAGCATTCATATCAACATGCTTTTGAATAGGCTTCTTAATATATGCAAGACCGGAATACAAAAATGCATGATTTCTCTTTGGCTTAGAAACAATAGTTGATTTTAGGCCAAAAGAGTTGGATGTGACTTTCTCATTAGAATGCCCCCCATAAAATTTATTTGGGTGCTTCTACGAGAAGAGCTTGGTTTGTTCACCTTTAATGAACATGATCCCAAAACCTTGTCCTTACTCAATTTGAAATTTTCAAATTGAGTAGACAATAGCTCACATTTCTTCAAAAGTGAAGAAATGTTGCCATCTCTCTTGGATAGACATAAGCTAAGCTAATAATATTTTGATTTGAGAGCCAATGTCTCATCTTTCAAAATGTTGTAATCACACTCCGAGTGCATCTTTTTCATTTGGAGTTTGAGAGAAGCATTCTCATCTCTCAAGGCACTCAATTTAGAAAGAAGAGTATCTTTCTCGGTATGCAAAGAATTAAGTTCAACATTATACGATGCATACAGACTCTCTTTCATAGATTTGTGAAAATCACGATCAAACTCAATACGAGCTTTAAGAGAGTCATTCTCTTTGCTCAACATGTACACATGAGAATCAAGAGCAATCTTTTCGTAATTCAATGCAATGGTTTGTGTATCATCACGAGGTTTGGATGATAAAGAAGTGTGTGTACGAGCATCTCGCTCAAGCTTGTTATTTTTCGCATTAAGAGAGTCCATAAACAACGCATTATAATTTTCAATAAAATTACTGCGTTGAATGAGAGAGTTACGAGATACCGCATTACCAACGATGCTCTCATCATCGCAAGATTTCTCTCCACCATATTCTTCATTAAGATAATTTCATATCTGATCTGTCGTCTCTAAATCACTTACTTTCTTTGCAATTTTTGGAGAGATGGCATTGACCAATGCATTCTAAAACTTGAGGTAATAAACTCTGACTCCTTATGCACATCAAGCCAGTGGAACTTGTTCTTCCGCCATTTTGAGAAGTATTTGCCTTTGAAGACGAGAGGAAGAGAGGGGTTGTTGAGACTTAGAAGTCATGCTTGCAAAAGCCACAAAACCAAGGCTTTGATACCAATTGTAAGGGACCCTGCAGGGCTACACACACAATAGAGGGTGTGAATAGTGTAATCGCAAGCAAACTACTTAATTAAAAGTTAGTAAAATTAAAGCACAATATCAGTGGAAAATAAACAGAGTTCTCAACAACAATCGCAAACACAAGGATTTTACCCTGGTTCCCCAAAACTTGGGTACGTCCAGCCACACCATTATTCACTATAATTCCCACAAAGAGAAGTGAATCTCACACGGAGGATTTTGGATTCCCACAAAGAGATATCATTGCTTTCACACACAGAGACTCGTGCTCCCACACAGAGAGACTTTGTCCCACACAGAGGCAAAAAAAACTCTCACACGGAAAGTAACTCTCACAAAGAGAGCAACTAATTTCCCAAAGAGAATTAGGGGTTTCACAAAAGATGAAACGAAATAACATTTACATATGCCTTGATATGATCTTACCAATGTGAAGAAGAGACATGTAAGTGAAACTCAAGTGCTTGAGATGAGGCTTTGATTGTACTTGATGATCTTTCTCTCTTCTAAAAATGAATCCTAATACTTCTCACTTGAGTGTATGAATGAAGAGAAGAAAGATGTTCTCCAAGAAAAGGATTGAGATTGAAATCCCTTGGAGAAATTTCCTAGAGCTTAGATGATATAGCATAAGATTGAAGCTCTAAGAGGGAATGAGGGAGGAGTGGCTTAGGGAAGAGATTCAATGATCTTCTATGATTTCCTAACCCTTTCGAGAGTTCTAAATGAACTAAGCCATCTCCTATATATACGAAGCCAAGAAGATCCCATAAAACCAACTAAAACCCCAAAGGGAAGAAATCTGCAACAGTTAGATTGGCTGTTTACGGCACAGACATTCGACTGATGAACAACTGACAGTCGACTGGTCAACGGCTATAAAATTCCCAACAGCTATAATCTGAGCCAGGACAGGCGACTGTAGAAGACTGCACAGTCGATTGTAAGTAAGCATGCGACTGTAAATCCTTCAGCAGGCGACTGTCACTTGGGATGGAAAGGAGCTGATAAAATGCAACTTTCGCACTTTGCCTTCAGACAATAGATGACCATTTCATATGCGACTGTAATTATACAGGCGACTGTAAATACTTCATCAGTCGACTGACTTGCAAAGTGGGATGAAGCCTAGAAAATACAAGTTGTGCACAGACGACTGTAGAATAATTCACAGGCGCCTGTAAGAATACAGGCGTCTGTAAAATGAACTTCAGTCGACTATTCCCAACGCTCAAGTAAGAGTCAATAAAAATGTTGACTTGAGCTGCGCATACCAATCAGCAGTAGCAGGCCGGGCAGTCGCCTGGAAGTCATCTAGTCGCCTGTTGTGCCTTCATCAGTCGACTGTGGGAGAGCCAAAAAAATCCAGTAAGAGTTTAAGGCATGGTGAACCTAATGAGATGATATCTATGATAATCCTAAGGCTCACTAAGATGGTTAAATGCATATGCATGAGAGTATGACCATCTATCAAGGCATTACAAAAATCCTAGACTCAAAAAGAGAAATACAAGTAATAGAAATTACATGGATTACATATTGTGTCTCCTAGAGTCTAAGTCTTCAATGTCACAATACCTTGATGCTCCACACATCATCCAAGCTTTGTCACCCCTTGATGAGCTTCCCTTCATCAAGCTCCAAGCTTTGGCATTGCTCCTCTAGATGTTCATTCATCATCATTCTCTAAGCTTTGACTTCATTAGATGATCTTCTTGACTTCATCCAAGTTTGAGCACACCATCACTCTTGGAGGTCTTTAATATACACATTGCAACGTCCTCCAAGCATTATGCTTTGACTCATCAACATATAGTCCTTAAGATAAACTGAGACCAAAACATAAGATTGATTAGCACACTAACATAATGTATTGATCATCATCAAAACAACGTTAGTCTTGAACCCAAGAACTAACGCATCCTTGCATATTGATTGGGATGGTTACATTAGGAAATCAAACTCCTCTTGGGTTTGGTTCTCTAATGTTTAAGTCTCTCACACATATGCATATTGCATAGGTATTTTGCTTTAATGTTTATTCTTAAGCATACACATTGATTGTGTGTGATGTTTCATGATTTTGAAATCATTTCAAATTGTTATTTTTCATGAAAATGGGACCTTGGGGATTTCATTGTCATACATGCACTTGTTAATCCTTGTATATGACAATGGAGGAGTTAATATGTTAAGTACGTTCACAAGTATTTAAAACATATTTTAACTCTCATTTTGGGTTATGCTTTAGATCATTATTTACAATTGGTTGGTGTGGTCTTAAACTCAACTTATTGATGTTGCCATATTTTTCATGCTATATTTTGTCTTGGCAATGTCATTTGAATCAATGGCACTTGATTTAACTATATTAATGCATTGATACAATTTAGGCACGTGGCTCCAAGTATTATTATTTACAATTGATAAATATTTCCTTTCTTTTACAATTGGTAAAGACCATAGAAGTCAACAATTTGACTCTGTATATGATCTAGGGGGAGCATGGGATAATGATTGATACCACTTAAATTTACAATTCGGTATTGTACACCTCTCATAATCTCTTGGTTATTTGTCACATTTTTTAAAGGGGAGTCAATGACAAGAGTTAATTCTTGTATGTTTGATGTCCACCTTTTTGACAATGACAAGGGGGAGAGAGATATGGATTATATAAATCATCATCTATCATTTATGGGGGGAGAAGTATACTCATATATGTGGAGAATGTTATTGATTTAATTACAATTGGTTTATATAATCCATGTCTGTTATATGTCACTATTAATCATACTTAGATTATTTACAATTGGTTATCTATATTCAGTTGGTGCATATAAGTAAGGGAAGCTCATTAACATTGTGCTTTAATTGTTTATGTTTTACATAATGTGTGTCATCATCAAAAAGAGATATTGTTAGGTATTGGTGTTTTAGACCAATATTGTTTTTATGATGATCACAACATTATGTTGTTGCTAATGACTCTCACGGTTTAGTCTCATGTTTAATCAAATGAAGAATATCATTTCTAGAGACTAATTGCTTGGTGCATGGATGGACATCAAGAGGATTTTTGCGAAATCTTGGATCTTGATGAAGGAAAGCTCATCAAGAGGTGCCAAAGCTTGGAAGATGATGGGGAGCATCAAGGCATCAAGAGCTTGAAGCCTTAGACTCTAGGAGATGCAAAATGTAATCCATGTAATTTCTATTACTTGCATTTCTCTTCTTGAGTCTAGGATTTTGTAATGCCTTGATAGATGGTCTACTCATTCATGCATATGCATATACCCATATTAGTGAGCCTTAGGATTATCATAGAAACCAATCTTATAGGTTCCCTTTCCAAGAACTCTCTCTAGAGTTTCTGGCTTTCCAACAGGCGCCTGGTGATCACCAGGCGCCTGGCCAGCCTTCTACATGTGATTGTTGTGCACAGCTCAAGTCAACATTTCTTGACTCTTTTCTTGAGCTTTTGGTGTAGGTGACTGATGATCATTTGACAAGCGCATGTATACCATCAGGCGCCTGAACATTATTCAGCAGTCGTTTGTATGCCAAAGTGCATATCCTGTCATTTCTGGACATCAATCCATCTTGTGGGTCAGTCGACTGATGTAGAGTTTATAGTCTCATGTCATTCTTCAAGGACCTGGACTTTGCTCTTCAGTCGTCTGAATGCACAAGTGCGAATGTTGTGTTTTTCCTGCTCCATTCAATCCCCTGTGACAGTCACCTGACGAAGTCTTTACAAGCACCTGCACATAGTACAGGTGCCAGTGTAGTCTTCTACAATCGCTTGTCATGGCTCAGATTATAACCGTTGGAATTAAATCTAGACGTTAGCCAGTCGCCTGTCGATCCCTATACAGGCGCCTGTCGATGACATTTCAGCCCGAATTCTAGCCGTTGCAGAATTTTTCTATTGGACTTTTTGCTTGGTTTTATGGGGTTTTGGGGATTCCTATATATAGGAGTGGGATTAGTTCTTTTAGAACTCTTGGTTAACATTGAATATCTTAGAGAATCATTAAGCCACTCTTATTCTCTCATTTCCCTCTCATGAGCACTATTCTCTTCATGCATTGAAGCTAAGCTCAAGGGAAATCATCCAAGTGCATCAAAGCTCATCTCAACACTTGGAGATCCTCTTCCATGCCTTCTTCATATTGAGTAAGTTCATCTCAAGACAGAGGTAAGAGTATTTATTTTATCTTTGTGAAATTGAAACCCTAACTTTCTTTGTGGGAGTTAGTTCCTCTCTTTGTGAGAGGTTAACCCTTGTGTAGGGTTGGTTGTGTACTCTCTTTGTGAGAGTTTGGTTCTCTCTTTGTGAGAGTTAGCACTTCTCTTTGTGAGAGTTCAAATCCCTTGTGTAGGGTTTCTATTTGTGAGATTGTATTCACTACCTTGTGTATGTTTATAGTGAATATTGGGTGTGGCTGGATGTACCCAAGTTGGGGAACCAGTGTAAAATATTTGTGTTAGCGTTTGCTTGATTTTGTTGTTTAAATTCCTCTTGCACTTATAATTCCAGATTTGCAAGTTTAATTTTTAATTACACGATTATTTTCTTTACTTTATTCACCCCCTAAAGTGTTTGTTGTTAGTATTGTTGCAAGGCTTAGACAGTCCTTAAAACCGATTCCTCAGATTGTGTGATAAACGGATAAGTGTACCAGCAGACTTCAAATTAAGCACACTTACTCATCACGTTGTTGGATGCATCTGGATGTCTTACTGCATGCAACAGTATGGAGAGTGGATCATCGAAGATTGCACAGGACATTTATAGAAGCTGGGATGTCAGGCAAGTAGACCCTTGAATGATGTAGCTGAAGGAGCCGACCTCGGGTGTGTGCCGCTGAGGTCGTCCTGAGAAGTTGTGCCACTAAGGGGACGACCTCGTGGATGTCATCCTCGCAGAGCTGTTGGAGGAACTGCCCACGCGGAGGCTGTCCTTGTGGAGCGTATCTGCTGAGAGAGCCGACCCCACAGAGGCTGTCCTTGTGGAGCATAGGTACTGAGAGAGCCGACCTTGTTGAGGCCGTCCCTGTGGAGAATAGCTGCTAAGGGAACTGACCTTGTGGGGATCGTCCATGTAGAAGCACTGGTGCTAAGAAGTTGACCTCGTGGAGGACGTCCTTGCTAGCGAGAGGGAGCCGATCTTGTGGAGGCGTCCCAGTAGGGTGCTTGTTGACCTGGGTCAGGAGAGTAGATCTGCTTGGTAGAGTCGTGCTGGTACATCGGTCGGGTTGACCTCCGAGGCTGCTTTTAGGTGGTCTCTGAAGACAATCGTAAT
This sequence comes from Scilla litardierei, assembly GCA_030789695.1. Classification (NCBI taxonomy): domain Eukaryota; kingdom Viridiplantae; phylum Streptophyta; class Magnoliopsida; order Asparagales; family Asparagaceae; genus Scilla; species Scilla litardierei. The sequence continues at coordinate 531,315,633 of CM061142.1, forward strand.
GTTCATACTTTAGCACGGTAGGCCCCGCTGTCAGGTCCGGTTGGGCCCTTGCCCAAAGTAAATCTAACAATGGTCCATTGTCTTCTGGCTTGACACACTGACCTAAGCTGCACTCTTGAGGTCGGATGTAGAGAGGCGAGGAGACGAAAACTATACATCCTCGAATGACTGGACCAACCCTTCCCAGATAGTGGCGTCCAAAGGCGACGCCTAGGGAAGAGAAACAGTATGTTATGGCCGCTGATGTAACCACTTGTCCCTCGAAATGCGAATGGACAGAACCGATACGACTCGCATTTAATCTGAAACTTAAGAAGATAGGCCAGTTACCCGATGCAACACCACCTTAAACATGGTGTGATCCGCTAAGAGGAGGTGAAGTGACATGCGAGCTGAACGGCCAATATCCATGCAGTGAGATCATAGGTCTGGACAGTAACGACCATCTCCTGTCTGTGGGATCGTGTACATCAGACGGTCACAATCATCTCCCGCTCGTTTTCGCCTGGGGTAAGTTATAAAAAGGTAGAGCTAGCTAGAGGTTAGTAACTTATAAAAGGGGGGGAGCTAGCTAGAGGTTAGTAAGTTATAAAAAGGCAGAGCTAGCCATAGGTTATCCAGACGTGTGCCTACCTCCTTGCTTTCCTCCTAATTCGCTTGAGGCTCTGAACCTTACTGCTTTCTTAAAAGATAATGTCGGATGCCACTGATTCCTGGGCCACTCCTTCGCTGCCATCGAAGGGTCCTTCACTGCCATCGAATTGCCTCCCATTGAGACCTCCCGTGGATGACATCCCCTCGAGGAGATGGGGGAGAACGATGTGGAGTCTATGCCCAGGAGGCCTGATAGGTTTGCATCTGTAGCATGGAGACTGTCAGCCTGTCGCGATACCCAGAACCATAGGGCTATGCCATATGTCCCTACCTTAACTATAGTTGCGACTAAACCATGCCTCTGATGGTTTCTATCCCACTTTTGGTGGTCCGTGTTGATTCCGATGATGAGGTTGATCTCAACGGCCACGCCTCCACTGAGCGTCAAAGGAAGAGGAAGGGGAAAGAGAAGGTCGTCAAGGGTGCCACTGCCGTACTGCCATGCGAGGAGCCCATCGAGCTCTCGCTGAAGAAGACATGGGGTAGATTCTGAGCAGGCATAAGGCCGACTGCTTCCCGAGGTGGAATAGGCAAGAGCTTCCCATCTTGGTGGGGTCCCAGGGCCTGAGAGTGAGCAACGGGTGGTGCCAATATGGGAGGCGTTGCTTGGCTACATGGTAAGGGAGACTAGGAGGGAGGCTAGTCTTCTCAGCTAGAGATCGACAAGTTTGCATTGGCCCTCCAACACATGAGTCAGGTGCGCCTCACCGCAGTTGCATTGGTCTTCTTGTTTAGCTTTCATCTAACCCATTTTCCTTGGTTTACTGACTATGGCCAAGAAGAGCTGTGCCGCTTCTTCCACAGCCACCATCTTTTGAGGGACCAGGCTCAGTCCCATACTAAAGAGATCACCCTACTATGAGAGCTGGTGACAGGGTGCGAAGAAGTCGACGGCCTGCAAGGGGTGTAGGCCCTCCAGAAGAGGGCTCTATCAGATGAGGAGGAGCTTCGACAGCTGAGAAGAGCTGAAATGAAGTGAGAGACGAAATAAAGAGGGCTGGGTAGGCACATAGAGATCAGGCTACCAGGGCGTCTAGGATTTATCGCGCTGAGTTGATGAAATCCGAAGCCAGGCCTAACGTTTCTTTCGATGCCAGGATGAAGTACGTGAGGAACGCGTTCCTAGAGACGCACCCTACTCACACAAGTCTGCTCTCGTTCCTGATGGAGCATGACCCTGCCCCGACTGTTGATGATAAATGTCCTACAGAAGCACATGGTGATGGAGGGGCTCCCATTAAGGATAGGCGCGCTCTAGGGCAGAACATGTAGCTTTTTGTTGAAGTAGATGTACGCCGCATGAAGCGGCTGTAAAAAAATCTTCATGAATGAAAAATTTCCGTCCAACCTTTGTAATTGCTTCACTTTTGTACCTTTATCTTATGCTCTTGTGTGCTCTTGTATGCCGATCTCGAGCTTGGGAGACTAACACTGTAGCCATCCATCATATGCGTGGTGTATCGCTACTGGTCTCCTTAGTCTACTAAGTGAGAGATCGATAGTTCTAACATCACTCACTAATTGATAGATCTAGCTTAGAGCCTCGGGGTAAGGTCAGATAGGTAGCTGGACTTACTCTAAGCCGTATCAGAGGGCCCCAGCTTGGGTTGCGGGTTTCCCGGACTTAGAACAATTGTCACTTACCTTAACATAACTTCAGCTGAACGTTGTTTGTCAATGATAGTACCCTGAGGTTAGACCAGCGGAAGCCCCAGCCTGAGCTGGGGGTTAGGCTCAGCACGATGATTCGGTGTGAATATTGCATAATTAACCCCAAATCTAGCACTATTTTGTGTGTATATGATGCTTAATTGGCCTCTAATACGTTCGTATTTTGTATATCATCATTTATTAGAGCAAATTATTGATTTGTGCATAAAATATGAATTTTATTAAGTATTTTTGCACTTTTTATATTTTTCATGGCTAGATCTCGATCTCACGATTCCAACGACTATTTATTTTTATTTTTCTGAGATCTGTGCTAATTACTATAAATTTTTGAATGCAGAATACCAATTAAATGGAGAAATACGCTCAAAATACGAGAAATACGGTCGCCGCCCAATCAGCGCTTGCCACGTGGCGGCCATCCATCGCTTCCTGCCGTATCCAACGTCCCAGAGGAGCGGGCGACGCGGCAAGACAGTAGCCGTTGGATCTCGATCCAACGGTCCGAAAGCGAGGCGCCCAAATTCGAATGCAGCGGGCGATGCGGCCATATCTGGGTCGTTGATTGCTGATCAAAAGCCACGAGCGGGCTAAAGATGAGCGGAGCGGGAAAATTAAGCGGGTGATGTGGAGAAAGCAGCGTCGTCCGATCTCGAATCCAACTGCCGATATCGTATACGAGATGGATTCAAACAGCGAAGCGGGCGAGACCCGTTAAGGGGATACGTGGCGCTCCGCTGGGCGATCACGCCCAGATTGGACGGCCACGAATTGAAGCGGCTTGCGGGTTTGGGTTTTGATGCTATTGGATGCGGTTTTGGACCCGTTAACACAACTAAAACCTGCAATGCCTCTATATAAGCGTATTTTAGGGTTTTGTTGCGTATTCTGACGTATTGGGGGCTCTAGGAGCCGTATTTCGCCCTGAAATTTGGAGGCCCTGGGGACGGAGGCTAGATCTATCATCTGAAGGAGATTTGGGACTATTTGGAGAGATTTGGTGATAAATTCCCTAACTTTAGCCTTGTATTTTGTGTTTTTTGGCTTGTATTTGAAGTATTATTCACGTATTTTGATCGTTTGATGATGTATTTGTCTATAAATACGGAATATTTCCTCCTCATGTGTGGTTAATCTTCATATGTGTTGGTTGTGATGTAGTTAGGGTATCGTATTCTTTGATTTCAATATCTTTTCGCCCTATTTGCATTGTATAATCACGTATTTTGTCGATTTCTACATATATCTTGTTTGAGTATGTTATACGGAGACGTGGGCATGCTTGAATTGAATATGATCTGAGTAAGACTTATTCGTGATGCGATCCGAGAGGATGAATCGTGACTCGAGAGGGCACTTGTGTGTATTTTCTTCATGAAATCGTTATTATACGTGATTACTTTTTGGCACGTTCTCATGTGCTTTATCGCCATATTTTCCGACATTCTCGTTCCCTAGTCGGACGAAACGTTGAGTTATAGAAAAGATATTAATAATCATTGATTGCATATACCCTAACGAAATCACAAGCAACGCATACTCTCCATATTAGTACCCTATATCAAATTCACCGTAATTATCGTAGGATTTTCTTTTGTTATTCTAAACTCTTGATCCTATATCTTTATACTTGATAGGTGGTTGTTTCTCGTCGTTTTATTACTCTTTATAAACTGAAATTCGTGGTTTTGCAGGTCAGTTGTCTCGTGGATACGATACTGGACTCACCAGGATTATTACTTGTTCGATATCCTACACTTGGGAGTAGCGCTCACACATTTTGAGACGAGTCAAGTTTTTGGCGTCGTTGCCGGGGATAACGGTACTTGTGATCTACGATTTCAGTTCGTATGGAGGAACATTCGGTGAGATCGTTCCATCTTATAGTTTAGGGTTTTTATTAGTTTTTTTTGTTTTATTTTTTAAAAAAAATTCAAAAAATGGAATACATGAATTTCTATCGCACAAACAATTGGTATGATGCAGAGTACAATGTTGCACACAAACATAGGATGGAGAAGCTCAAGATCATTAGTTTTAATCAGACAGATTGTGAAACTTTCTTTCAGGCCTGGAGGAGGTTCACAGACATAGTATCGAGCTATCCGCAGTATGGGTACATAAAAAAAAAGCTTATGGATTCCTTCCTATTTGGACTACGATCACAGCTGCAGGAATTTCTGGGAGTCAAGACGCCGACAAAGGCATGGAAATACATGGAGTCCTTACACGAAAATGATCAGACCATTAAAAAGACTTCAGAGCATGATTCAACGGAGCCTTCATGCCTTGATCAAAGAGAGCAAAGCGTAGATGTACCATTTGCAAACTTTGAAAGAGGAAGTTTATTTGCTCATTCAAACACAAGAGGCTACATCCCATCAATTCTAAGAAAATTTCCTTGCTCGGAGTCTGCAAATTCAGCAATCCATTGAAAATCTTACTTTGATTGCCTCTTGCTTAGAAGAAAATAATTCTTTTGAAATTCAATTTCAAGAATCTAATGTGAGTTCATCTTCTATTGCAGGTATATCGAGCGAGCCATGTCACGATGAGGTCACGAAAAAAATATCAACATGGCAGGAAGTGGGTGCAAAGGTGAGGACGAGCTAGCAATTTTGGATGAACAGGAGGAGGAGACAGCTAGGGACATGTGTTTAGAGAGTATCGCTATGGAGCCCGAACCACTCTTTCCCCCAGTTTTTTTCCCAAAATTATTTATCCTCTCCCCAATGACTGAGCATCATACCGAGAGTAGTGCACATCTTTCAGGGAGTAGTCATCAACCTGCTTTATTTTATTTTACCCACTTTGATGACAACATTTGGAATATGTTTATGGCAAATAATTTTAGACTAAATTGGACTGCCATAACTCATCTCTTGCAATACATACATAATCCCTTTATAAAGATGCTTGGAGTTGTGTTGCTGGGGTCCTATTTAGCTAATGGAGGAAGAATACTCGCCGAGGAGCGCAAAGAGCAAATTGAACAACTTCCCCCACCATTAAAGATCAGTGATCCACCATTTGCCCACGGTGTGCTCTTTCCATTTGCGTAGATTTTTATATGCTTTCTAGGATGCTTGCTTTTGAATAAACTCGTACCCCTTTCGACATTGAGTACAATGTCCATCTTTAGTTGGGGGAGTGTATGAGACCTTAAGATTTTTTTCAACAAAAAAAAGGCGAAAGAAAAGAATAAATCACTAAGTCTCATTATTTAAAACTCCTTCACATATCACAAATGCGGATGATTATGCATTGATTGAGTTCTAAAAATCGTTTATGGCTTGAATTAATTTTATTTCTTCATGAAATTAGCCATTAATATGATATTCATGAAAACTTTCAATTGACATGATTAAAATCTCTAAATAGTATGAATTTGTTTCATGCATGCTATGGTGATGAAAGAGCTTAAGTATACACGATTTTTTAGAACAGTCTTCAAGTTGAAGAGGAGTTTGGCCTTTGTTACTAATATTTATGTTCATATTTATGGGTGTTGAGTTGCTTACAAAAAATGGCAAAAAAGTGAAAAAGAAAAAATGCATCGTTCCCTTGAGTTCATTGATTAGCCGGGTCTTCGTGCCTTAGGAAGCATTGCAGATTCGCGTCGAAAGATGGATGAATGGAGAGTGCATTCAAAAATATGAGAAAATAAAACTTAGATGATTCGAGTATTAAGTTCGAGGGGCTCTTCTAAGCCTAATGTTGGAAGGTCGTTTGGCCTAGGAATCATTAACTGAAAGCTCGCTACATGGATCATTCTAAGTCGTCAAAAGAAAAGAAAAAAAGAAGAAAAAGAACTGATGAATAAACTAAGCAACTTCAGTACCCATGATTTGAACGATTTTTTTGAGATGCCAATTCCTTGGAAATGAGAAAACTAGAATATAACATCGTGTTATACTTTTGCTTGCGCAAAACGATGCTTGCATGTTATTTATTCAAATTATGTTAGAGAAAATATCATGTGATTGATCTTATTCATGTATTGTGTATATTGATGGTCAAAATCATGTTGGAAAGCGTATTATTGAGTCATGCCATAAGAGATTGATAGAATTTATTGTTTTACTAATCATCCGACTTAATCGCTCTTTTTGCTAGGGACTAGCAAATCTCTAGTTGGGGGGTGTGATTCGGGGTGAATATTGCATAATTAACCCCGTATCTAGCACTATTTTGTGTGTATATGATACTTAATTGGTCACTAATACTTTCGTATTTTGTATATCATCATTTATTAGAGCAAATCATTGATTTGAGCACAAAATATGAATTTTATTGAGTATTTCTGCACTTTTTATATTTTTCATTGCTAGATCTCGATCTCACCATTCCAACGAATATTTATTTGTATTTTTCTAAGATCTGTGCTAATTACTATGAATTTATGAATGCAGAATACCAATTAAATAGAGAAATACGCTCAAAATACGAGAAATACGGTCGCCGCCCAATCAGCGCTTACCTTGTGGCGGCCATTCGTCGCTTCCCGCCGTATCCAACATCCCAGAGGAGCGGGCGACGCGGCAAGACAGTAATCGTTGGATCTCGATCCAACGGTCCGAAAGCGAGGCGCTCAAATTCGAATGCAGCGGGCGACGCAGCAGATCTGGGTCGTTGATTGCTGATCCAACGGCCACGAGCGGGCTAAAGCTGAGCGGAGCGGGAAAATTAAGCGGGCGATGTGGAGAAAGCAGCGCCATCCGATCTCGAATCCAACGACCGATATCGTATACAAGATGGATTCAAACAACGAAGCGGGCGAGACCCGTTAAGGGGACACGTGGCACTCCTCTGGGCGATCATGCCCAGATCGGACGGCCACGAATTGAATCGACTTGCGGGTTTGGTTTTTGATGATATTGAATGTAGTTTTGGACCCGTTAACACAACTAAAACCCGCAATGCCTCTGTATAAGCATATTTTAGTGTTTTGTTGCGTATTCTGGCGTATTGGTGGCTCTAGGAGCCGTATTTCCCCCTGAAATTTGGAGGCCCTGGGAACAGAGGCTAGATCTATCATCTGAAGGAGATTTGGGACTATTTGGAGAAATTTGGTGAAAAATTCCCTAATTTTAGCCTTGTATTTTGCGTTTTTGGCTTGTATTTGAAGTATTATTCACATATTTTGAGCGTTTGATGATGTATTTGTCTATGAATACTGAATATTTCCTCTCCATGTGTGGTTAATCTTCATATGTGTTGGTTGTGATGTAGTTAGGGTGTCGTATTCTTTGATTTCAATATCTTTTCGCCGTATTTGCATTGTATAATCACGTATTTTGTCAATTTCTACATATATGTTGTTTGAGTATGTTATACGGAGACGTGAGCATACTTGAATTGAATATAATCTGAGTAAGACTTATTCGTGATGCGATTCGAGAGGATGTATCGTGACCCAAGAGGGCACTTGTGTGTATTTTCTTCATGAACTCGTTATTATACGTGATTACTTTTTGGCACGTTCTCAAACGCTTTACCGCCATATTTTCCGACGTTCTCGTGCCCTAGCCGGACGAAACGTTGAGTTATAGAAAAGATATTAATAACCATTGATTGCATCTACCTAACGAAATCACAACCAACGCATACTCTCCATATTAGTACCCTATAATGAATTCACCGTAATTATCGTAGGATTTTCTTTTGTTATTCTAAACTCTTGATCCTATATCTTTATACTTGATAGGTGGTTGTTTCTCATCGTTTTATTACTCTTTATAAACTGAAATTCGTGGTTTTTCAGGTCAGTTGTCCGGTAGATACGATACAGGACTCACCAGGATTATTACTTGTTCGATCTCCTACACTTGGGAGTAGCGCTCACACATTTTGAGACGAGTCACACGGCCAGGGTCGAGTGGTGTTTGTCAGTTTGGACGTGCCACGGCCATAGGTCGGCTAGAAATCGGAGCTATAGCTATGGGCTACGTCAGTCGGGCCCCAGCATAACTGGTGGCCACGTTTGGATGCAGCATAACCATAGGTCGGCCAGAGGTCAGAGCTGTAACCATGGGCTACCTCGGCTGAGTTTGGACGTAGCACGAACGTAGATCAGCCAGAGGTCGAAGATATAGCCATGGGATGCACCAGCTCAGGCCTCAATGTAACTATTTGCCTAACACGACTGTGAGTCGGCCAAAGATCAGAACTATAGCCATGGGCTACACCAGCTAAGTTTGGATGTTGTGCGACCGTGGGTCAGCCAGAGGACAGATGTATAGCCATGGGTGCTCCAGCTCGGGTACTAGCGTAACTGGTGGTCTGGTTTGGACATAGCACGTTTGCAGGTCGGCAAGAGTTAAGATCCGTAGCCATGGGCTACGCCGGCTGAATTTGGACGTAGCGCGATCATAGGTCAGCCAGAGATCGGAGCTATAGCCATGGGATGTGCCAGCTAAGACCCCAACGTAATTAGTGGCCTGGTTTGGACATGGAACGACAATGGGTTGGCCAAATGTCAGAGCCGTAGCCATGGGCTATGCCTGCTAAGTTTGGATGCAGCGCAACCGTGGGTCGGTCAGAGGTCGAAGCTGTAGCCATGGGTTATGCCAGCTCGAGCCCAGCATAACTAGTGGCTGTAATTTTAGCCTATATGGATCATACACTAGAGGGGGGTGAATAGTGTATATAATAAAAATGTTGCAAATAAAACGTTACTGATATTTGTAAAGATGGCACAAAAATAAATTGACAAGTACTGAAAATAAATCAATCGCAAACACAGAAATTTATCCTGGTTCGGATCCTCTTGATCATACTCCAGTCCTCTACTCCCAGTAGAGATTTTCAATCCACTATAATCACTTGCCCCGCAAGCACAAACATACAAAAATGGCGACAATCCCCGTGTCCCAAACTTTGTACAATCTCTAAACAGAGATTCAAACCTGTTAAATAATGAAATAGAAAAACACCTATAGCCTTGTTATGAATTTAGAATGAAATTCAAGGATGGTGTTTAGAGAGAGACTTCAAGATGTATATGATATGTAATGAAGAACAATACTTGAAGTTCTCTGGTTCATAAAAGAAGAGAGAGATCAATTGATTTCTTCTTGCAATTATGAACACAAACAACTTTCCAAAATGATGTTGAAAAAGGCAAAATTGCTTTAAGGAAGAAAACTTCAGTTCTCAAAAGATCTATGAATAAGAATCTTGAAGTTCTTCCGTTCTCATAAGAAGAGAGAAATCTATAGATTTCTTCTTGCAAATGAGAATGAGAACAACTAAGGCAAGATTGCTTAGAATCAACAATTCTAGAAAAGAAAGAAAGAGTAAAGTTGTGTGTCTTGAAAGAGAGGGTCTACCCCTCTTTTTATAGTGTTTAGGGACAGTTGGAGAGTGGGAGTAACGTTGGAAAATGGTCATGAACCGTCCCTGAAAATTTGGGATCAAAACGACTAGTATTAAAATTGGTCGACCAAAATGACCACATTGGTCGACCAAAATTTAGAGAGGGAATTTTGACCGTTGGAAGACAGATCCAGAATCTACACGGTTATGGGAGTTTGCATATGTAATCCCATAGTCAAATTCAAAGGTGTAAAATTGGTCGACCAAAATGGGGTTATTGGTTGCCAATTTTCAAAGTTGCGAATTTTCGAAATTGGGAAGTGTAGATCTCTGAGTAATGGAACCTAGATGACTACGACATATTATCACAAGGCTTTGTGACTCTAATAAAGTAAATTTTACATGAATTACATAAAGCCGTAGATAGGACTGCATCTGCAACTGAATCTGAGAAGCTTCTTTGCAGGGGATCCTTATCAAGTGATTATATATCCAAGTCGTGATGTAGGTGCCTTTGACTTTCCAGCTTCATGAACTATGATATCTCACCAAGCAATTCAACATCACCATGGGAGGAGGATGGGGTAACTGGAGTGACAGGGGAAGCACCAGAGTGGGAATACCGCTTCCTAACAAGAACACGACCACGGGCACGAGAAGAGGAGCCGGGGGTACGGGTGCTAGGAGTGGGACGGGTGCTAGGAGTGGGACGGGGTCGAGGAGAGCAGGTACGGGTGCAGGGAGAGCGAGACATGGAGCGAGTAGTAGGACGAGATGGAATGGGAGAAGTGTCATGGGCAGAGGCATCGGCATCGTCTTCTTCTTCAGGATCAGAAGTGTCAGAAATAACTAACTGCATATGTGTAAGTGTCTCAGAGTTGAAATCTATTGGGTTAAGGAGCGGGACTGAATTTGAAAAAGGAACCTGAAACGCCTCAAGGATCCGAGTGATAAGCAAAGGAAAGAAAAATTGAGAGCAGACAGGTTTGGCCAATGTATCCAAAAGAACAGAACCCCAATCTACGGGAAGCTCGCCCATCAAGGCATACAAGCAACGAGCGGTCTTGGTACTTACGTAATTTAGGGAACCTATTTTCGGTGCGAGATTAGAGAGGATGATTTTAACCATCATCGTAGCCGGAGGATGGAGACTCACTGCGGATCGCTTTGGGCGGAAATCGGTGGACAAAAGAAGTTTAATGACTGGGTCAGTGAGGTTTTCGGGGAGAGGCTGGACGTGGGTCGAGGGTAAATTCAGAAGCCGAGAAAGCATCGGGCCAGTCAGCCGGAAGTAAAATCCATTGACAATGGTGGTGATCGAAAGCATACCATCATGCGTGGAGGAATCCAAATTCGCATAGAATTCTCGGACGAGAGTAGGGACGTAGGGAGTGCGGTTTGCAGTCGACCAGAGAGAGACTAGGCCGGCGGATTGGAGAGGGCCGAAGATCCGGGAGAAGCCGTGATCGGTGAGTCCACATAGCGTTACGGATGGAATGGAAGGTGCTCCATGAGACGAAAGTGCTGGGTAGCCGCCGGAGAACGGAAATAAGCGGGATAGGCCGTCGCAACGAAGTCAAGGGATCGCGGATCCATGGGAATGAGGGCGGAATAGCACCGATCTGAGGTAGGCGGAGCCGATCGAGAGAAAGGCGGCGAAGGGAGGTCGATGTAGGGGTTGGCGTCGGCGAAATTGTGGTCGGAGCCGTCGAAATCGGTAGATGTGGAGATGTAAGGCGGTGGAGGGTCGATCGAAGTGAGGAAAGGGAAGATCATCGACCAGGCTTCCGATTTGAGGGAGGCGCCGGCGAGTGTGTCAGGTGGAAGGCGGCGATTTTGGATGGGACACGGGCTAGGCGATTTGGGGGAAGAGGAGGCATCGGGAAACGAGAGAGGAAATGAGATGAGCCTTGATAGATATTTTGGATGAGAGTCCCTAGGTACGAATTAAATAGGAAGAATAAATTCAGTTAAGGGAAGTTTGGGAAACTGAATTTGTTCAATCGGCAGAGGAGTTCTGAAAACTGATCAAATTTTGAAAAACGAAAGGATGGGTTCAGTTTGGTAACGACAAATGGAGGGAACTGTTAACGAAAATAAGCGGGAAGACGAAGTAGTTACCGAAAAATAAAAAATACTAAAAAATTCGACAATTGGCGATCAATATTGGTGAATTGGTCGACCAATTTTAAAAAATAGCCAAAAAATTTGAAAAAATTTGAAAAAATTCTAAAAATAAAAATAAGAATGTGTCATAAGTCCGATTCACTAATAATTCCTAAATTCCAACGAAGCTTAATAAAGTCTCTTCTTTCAAAGGTTTAGTCAAAATATCAGCAGTCTGATGTTCAGTAGCTATAAATTTAAGAACAATATCTCCTTTCTGAACATGATCATCTAGAAAATGATGACGTACATCAATATGTTTTGTACGAGAATGATACACATGATTTTTAGAAAGATTAATAGCACTAGTATTATCACACATAATAGTGCAAGTAGAGCAATCAATACCATAGTCTGAAATAGTTTGTTTCATCCATAAGATTTGAGCACATGCTAAACCGGCAGCAATATATTCTGCCTCGGTTGTAGATAATGAAACAGAGTTTTGCTTTTTGCTAAACCAAGAAACTAAAGCATGACCTAAAAAGTGGCATGTACCACTGGTACTTTTACGATCTGATTTGCAACCAGCAAAATCTGCATGACTATATAATAATAAATCAAATGTGCTTGACTTGGGATAAAATAAACCAAAATCAGAAGTGTGCTTAACATATCTAATAATCCTTTTTACGGCAGTTAGATGTGAAATTTTAGGATCTGCCTGAAAACGTGCACATAAACATACTGAAAACATAATATCTGGTCTACTAGCAGTTAGATAAAGTAAAGAGCCAATCATACCTCTGTAAAGACGTTGATCAACACTCTTACCATTTAAATCTTTGTCGAGAGAAGTAGATGTACTCATTGGAGTACGTTTTTTGCAAAACTTTCTAAACCAAAACGCTTGATGAGTTCTTTAGAATACTTGATTTGGTGAATGAAGATTCCTTCCTTCAATTGCTTGATTTGAAGACCGAGGAAATAATTGAGTTCACTCATGTGACTCATCTCAAATTCTTTCTGCATAATCTTAGAAAAATCTTGACAAAGAGATTCATTAGTAGAACAAAAAATAAAATCAACGTATATTTGAATAATGATTATGTCAGATTCTATGTTCTTAATAAAAAGAGTGGAATCTATTTTACCAATAGCATAACCAGAATTTAAAAGATAGCTTTTAAGTCTTTCATACCAAGCACGAGGTGCTTGTTTGAGACCATATAAAGCTTTTTTCAATTTGAAAACATGATTTTCTAAATTTTCATGAATAAAACCAGGAGGTTGTTCAACATAAACTTCCTCCTTGAAAAAACCATTTTAAAAAGCACTTTTGACATCCATTTGAAATAATTTAAAATCTTTAAAACATGCAAATGATAACAACAATCTAATAGACTGAAGACGTGCAACCGGTGCATAGGTTTCATCATAATCAATACCTTCTTCTTGATTATAACCTTGTGCAACCAATCGTGCCTTTTTTCTAATTACCTGACCAGATTCATCCAATTTATTTTTGAATACACACTTGGTACCAATAATTGAATGACCTGTTGGTCTGGGAACTAATTCCCAAACATCATTTCGTTGAAATTGATTGAGTTCTTCCTGCATATCAATAATCCATGAACTGTCTTCACATGCATCTTTGATGTTCTTTGGTTCAATGGTTGAAAGGAAAGCACAATGCACCATTTGTTCTATTTGACGACGAGTTCTCACTCCATCTGTAATATCTCCAATGATTAACTCCGATGGATGATTTGGAACTTGTGCAAATGCTTTAGGAAGATCTGTATTATCTGAAATAGACTCAACAGAGGGTTTAGTAGCATCAATTTCATCAAGTTTAATATTATCTAAAGAATTAGATAAATGTAATATATTCTCTTCATCATCAATGATGGGAGAATTAGATGAGGGGTTCTCATCAAAAGTGACATGTAGTGATTCTTCAACTGTTGAAGTTCTTTTGTTATATACTCTGTAGGCTTTGCTACGTGTTGAGTATCCAATAAAAATACCTTCATCGGATTTTGAATCAAATTTATCAAGTGCATCCTTAGTATTAAGAATGAAACATTTACATCCAAATACTTTAAAATATGATACACGAGGAATGCGATTAAAAAATAATTCAAAACAAGTTTTATTAAGCAATGGCCTTATAAGAACTTTATTCATAATGTAACAAGCAGTTGCGACAGCTTCAGCCCAAAAATATTTTCGTAAATTACTATCACAAAGCATTGTTCTTGCACATTCTTGTAAAGTTCTATTTTTCCTTTCTACTACTCCATTCTGAGGAGGAGCACGAGGAAAAGAAAAATTGTGAGTAATATCATTTTCATTACAAAACTTGGTAAAAGATTCATTTTCAATTCTCTCCCATGATCACTACGAATAGTGATAATGTTAGAGGATTTGATCTTTTGTATCTTTTTACAAAATATTGAAAATTCTTCAAAAGCATCATTCTTGTTTTGCAAAAATATAACCCAAGTGTATGTTGAATAATCATCAACAATGACAAATGCATATCTACTTCTATTCAAAGAGGCTACTCTTGAAGGACCAAACAAATCCAAATGCAGAAGTTCTAATGGTCTCTTTGTTGAGATAACGTCGTTTGATTTAAAAGAAGATTTGTGCATTTTTCCTTACTGACAAGCATCACAAAAATGTTTGTGTTTGAAAGAAATATTTGGCATTCCATTTACTAACTTGTGTTTTGAAATATGTGCTAGCTTTTTGAAATTAGTGTGTCCAAAACGTTTATGCCACAAAAGTGTATCATCAGATGTAATCATTAAACAGTGATTATGAATGATAACAGAAATGCATAAGATATAAATGTTATTCTTACGCTTACTACGGAATAAAATAGATGACATATCATAATCATAAATAATGCAATCATTTTGTTCAAAAACTATTTTGTAATTTTTATCACATACTGACTAATAGAAAGTAAATTATGTTTCAACCCGTCAACCAGGAGAACATTCTCAATAATAGGCTGATTTGAATTGCCAACTGTTCCAGTGCCTATGATTTTGCCTTTGTTGTTGTCACCAAAGGTAACTGTGCCTCCATCTTTATATATAACGGATGAAAGCAAGTTGACATTTCCCGTCTTATGTTTTGAACATCCACTATCCAAAATCCATCTTTCTTTTCTAGGTACCTGAAAGATAAAACATTAAGCATTGGTACCCTTTGTTTGAGGGTTCTTTGGATTAGATTTTTGGAAGCCAAACCGAAGTGGAATTTGGCTTTCTAATGTAATCACTAGAATGAACAATAGAATGTATATAATGAAAAATATAATTATTTCTATCATTTAAACATGAATCCTTAGGAACCCATATACTAATTGTAGTATGTTTCCTAGGAGATGATTTTGAAATGTTAGTAACATTTCTTTGTGAAGAAGTAGTAGGAATATTTACTTTCTTCGTGTAAATGAATGCGTGATTCTTCTTTTGTGGTTTAACAAAAATTGTTTTGCCACTAGAGGAAAAAGTGTTATAAGACTTGGGTGCATCCTTATGAGAATATCCCAGTCATTGTCTATGATTTGCTGGATAATGAATTTTTAGCAAATCATCGAGATTTGTTTTTCCTTTGTTAAATTTATTAACATTGGATGACATCTCATCGTATTTCATCTTTAGTGATGAGATACTTTTATCCATTTCGGATATTTTTGTGTGTAATTCTAGATTCTTAGTTTTGAGAATATCATTCTCTTTACTAAGATCTAAAATTTGAGAAGATGAATTCTCAATATGTATAGAATTTGGTGTAGTGCTTTTAGAAGATGATAATTCTTGATATTTAAGAAGGAGATCATTATTATTCTGTTTCAAAGATTTATGTTGACCATTTAATCTTTTGAAACGTGAATAGAGATCTTTTAATGCATCTAGTAGTTCTTCGTTATTAAAAGAACTAACCTCATCTTCATCATCTTGTGCCATAAAGCACATGTTAGCACTTTCACTATGATCATCATCTTCATCATCTGAAGAATCATCCCAAGTTGCTGCAAATGCTTTCTTCATCTTGTCAAACTTCCTTTCCCTTCTGGATTGATCATTGTTGTTGGAAATTTTGAACTTTTCTTTGAGAAGTGGACAGTCTTTCTTCATATGTCCTGGCCTGTTACAATTGAAGAAAAGTAAAGAATCAGTATTTTTAGATTTATTATTATACTTACCTTTTTGAAAGAACTTTCTGAAGTTCTTGGCAAAAAATGCCACCATGTCATCATCTGAATCTTCATTATCTGATGTTGTGTTGAAGGCGAGTACTTTCTTCTTTTGATCTGATTCCTCTTTTGCATCTTGTAATGTGACTTCATGTGCCATTAAGTTACCAATTAGATCTTCCATGGATAATTTGGAAAGATCATTGGCTTCCTCAATTGCAGTGATCTTTGGGCGCCATTCTGGGGAGAGTACCTTAAGAATCTTGCGTACCTGATCAAGAGAGGAATAAACTTTTCCAAGAGCATTAAGAGAATTAATAATATTAGTGAACCTGGTGTTCATTTCTCCAATCGTCTCTGTCTTGCATCTTGAACAACTCATACTTATGAACCAAAGATGCAATCTTGGTTTCCTTTACTTTATTGGTTCCTTCATGAGTTACCTCGAGTATGTGCCAAATCTCCTTTGCACTTTTGGCCTGAGATACTCGATTAAACTCATGTTTAACCATGGCACAGAATAAAGCATTCATGGCCTTTGAGTTGTTTGTCTTTGCAGCTTTGTCATTGGCGGACCAATCAGCAACAGGAGTTGTTGGCTTAGTGTATCCTGTCTCTACGATGTCCCATATCTCATAATGCATACTTTGGAGATGAATCTCCATTCGTATTTTCCAATATGAGTAGTTAGAACCATCAAATAGAAGAGAACGAACCTGAGAGTGCCCTTCAGGATGTTGATTTGTGTTGTAGTTGTGTGGAACAGCGTTCATGCTTGATTCTGCCATCTTAACCTTGCTCTGATACCAAATGTAATTTTAGCCTATATGGATCAATACACTGGGGGGGTGCATAGTGTATATAATAAAAATGTTGCAAATAAAACGGTACTGATATTTGCAAAGATGGCACAGAAATAAAATGACAAGTACTGAAAATAAATCAATCGCAAACACAGAGATTTATCCAGGTTCGGATCCTCTTGATCCTTCTCCAGTCCTCTACTCCCAGTAGAGATTTTCAATCCACTATAATCACTTGCCCCGCAAGCACAAACATACAAAAATAGCGACACTCCCCGTGTCCCAAACTTTGTACAATCTCTAAACAGAGATTTAAACCTGTTAAATAATGAAATAGAAAAACACATATAGCCTTGTTATGAATTTAGAATGAAATTCAAGGATGGTGTTTAGAGAGAGACTTCAAGATGTATATGATATGTAATGAAGAACAATACTTGAAGTACTCTGGTTCGTAAAAGAAGAGAGAGATCAATTGATTTCTTCTTGCAATTATGTGTAGGAATATGATGCCCTCGAGGCCATTTATTCCTGTGTGAATAGCACAAACATCTTGTTCGAAATATCAGTAAGCTGTTTGGTAATGATTTATCCAAGTTTTTTTTATAATTAGAGATCGACTTAGGTAAAGTCCTGAGACTTTATGCAAGGTCAAACGGGTATCGAGATGAGTATCTCGATCATGGAGAAACGTTTGACCGTCTGTAGCATAAGTCTAAAATGGTTCGTGGTCGTAGATGTTCCGAGACAAGGATATCGAAACATCGGATAGACCATTGTGTCTTAGTCTTCACCGTGTAGCGGTGGCGATGATCTCATGATCGCTTGACTTGGCGAAGTCGAAGACGAGACACAGGTGCTCATTGGAATGAGTTCACTGAACGATCCACTAGAGTTATCATATGGTTATATTGACCAATCTGTCAGTGATAACTCTGAGTGATGATATGATAGTTGGTCTTTTGACTTGCGGTCATTTTGACAAACCTGTGCGTGAACAGTGCCACTTATATCAACTGACCTAGCTTCGAGGCAATGCCTGTCGAAAGGTCTTTTGATTGGGTGTCACTTGAAATGTACGAGGCGAGTAATGACCAAGAGAGGATTCGTCTCTCCCGGTCAATGGGAGTTAGTGTCGTAGAGTTAGTTCGGTCTTTAGTAAAAACTCTGCGCAGAGTATGTTGGAAGAAGTCCAACATTTATTGACTAAAGATTGATCGAAACTAACCGGAGTCAAGTTATTGGGGTTGACAGTTTAACCGTACCCCAGACTTGATCTACACGACACAGTTTAGACGAAGAGACTATAACTATAGAAATCATCACTGACACGGTCAGGGTGGTCCCGACAATTCTCATGTTGATGAGCTAACCACATTATGATGATGCTGAAACAGGGACGGCAGCCACTGCTCGTGGTCTTTGTCGTATAGGGCTTCGAACCCAACCTGTAGTAGGGTCAGGCCGTAGGGTCACACAAAGAGTGCGACCTTCGTCTAGTAATAGGTAGAAATTAGTTAGGGAGAATAATTGCATTTTTGATGCAAGGGATGGAATAATTGCATTTGATGCAATATGGTAATTTAAGCTTAGATAGGGACTATTTTTGCATTTGATGCAAAAGCGATTAAATGCGTATTAAATTGTTTAATACAATATTTAATAATATAAACGCAAGGAAAAGTTTACCAGTAAGACGGGTTCATCCCGCTCTAAACACAGGTTCGAACCGCGTCAAAAACGGAGTTCAAACGAGCCCCAAAAGTCTATTTAAAGTGTTAAATAGAAAGCCCAAGAGAGATAAACCCCATTTAGAGAGGCTGTCAAAAATAAGCCCAGGCCCAAGGGAAAGGGGCCCGCTGACGCGGGCTGACGCCAGCGTCAGCGGGCCCACCCCCTGACGCGGGCGAGACAACCCAGCGGGCCCGCAATTGATGCGGGCCCGCCCCGCTTCAAAGCAAAAGCCGCCCGCTTCCGCGGGCGGCAGCTGTGCACGCGACGCGTGCACAGCACGCGCCTCGCGAGCGCGTGCTGTGCATGCGCCGCGCTGTTAAGCGCGCGCGTGTGCTGTGGGGCCCACATGATGGGCCCCACTTCGGGTTTTCTGAGCCCTAGGGCTGCGCACAGCCGCCTTGGCTGTTTTGTGCGAAAATACACTCTTGGGCTGATCTTTGGACGATCAATTGAGTGGTCAAACGAACTCCGATTGACGAACGGTTTTTTCCTATGCGTTCACCGTTGAACGCTCGTCGTATTGATAGGTTGTATCGATCTTGAAGCTCAACGGTGAGTGAGTTAAAATTCATGGAAGTTTGCACTTTGTGAAGTGCAAACTAACTTGATTTTAATTAACCCACTAAATAGTCACACATCGGATTTTGAGAAAAGGGGAGAGTCCGTCGCCTATATAAATAGGGGTCTCCCCCCTTCCTCTAAACTCGTCCCAAGCTCTAGATCTGAGCGGCTCTCGTAAATGTTGGAGCACGCTCGGATCTAAGCTTAAATTAATATTTCTCATCTCCCTAAATTTCTTCCTTACTCCTGAGGGCTCTAGCAAAGCCACGAAGGAGTTCGGATTCTGGATCCGAAATCTTGGCGGAGGTTTCACTCGCGTGAAACTTTCTTCGGCGCGTGGTTGGCTCGGCGGCACGGGGATTGATCGCCTCAGGATGCGGAGCGGTTCGGGGAGCGCTTCAAAGAGCGGCTCGGCGTGGGACGGGAGCAGCTCGGAAGACGGCGCGGAACATCTCGCCTGCTCCAGGGCTGAGATTCCGGGTATGTGGTTAAAGTATTTTATTAGCATTAGTTTAGTTTAATCGCAGTAGGCTAGATCCTTCTTGGGATGGTCAGATCCATCCCAAGTCGGCATAGATCTTGGCATATGGTCTTGGACCTTAGGGCTAAGTTAAAAATGTTTTAACTGCATGTTAATTAGTTAACATAGTTTTTCTTCCGCTGCTATTGTTTTTCTGTCTATGTTCCGTCCGACTTAGGACGGGACTAGAGTTTTTGTGCCCTAAGGGACCGCCAATTTCCCTTCAGTGGTATCAGAGCCTAGGTTTGCGTAGTCGATCTAGGTACTGCGATTTCATTAAACTTGTTAATGCTTTTAAATGCTTTTCAAATATTTTTAAAGTTATGAGATAAAATTTTAAAAATGTTTTAGATGTTCAAAAATTCCTTTTGATATTTTTGAACATGGAAATTTTTAAAATGACATTTTAAAAATTATGTGATAATTTTAAAACTAATTTTAAATCTTTAAAAGTTTAAATTTATTTTGGATGCCTAAAAATTTTTATATGATAAATTTTTTAAGCATGGAAATTTTAAAATGGTGTTTTTAAATTTATGTGATAAATTTTAAAATTGATTTTAAGGCTTTAAATTTATGCGATAAGTTTAAAATGTTTTAGATGTTTAAAAATTGTATATGATAAATTTTTGAACATGGAAAATTTTTAAAAGTAATGTTTTAAATTTATAAGATATTTTTTAAAACTGATTTTAAAAGTCTAAAAATTGTTTATGCGATAAAATTAGTTTATTTAATTGTTAAATAGATATACACTTTCATTTTATGTTGATAAAATTAGTGTAGCTTTATTTTAATGGCTTGTTAAATCTTGTCCCTTATTTGATAACACAAGACAACCTTTTAGGTTAGCCATTAAAAATGATTAAAATTTATTACTTGAATTTTACTGACATGCTATGTTTTAATAAATCATTAACAACAATATAAGACCTAATTCCTGATTAGGGTAGTCCTTTAAATGAATTTTCAATTCTAATTGTTATAATTAATTTTCATTAAAGGACTTCGCTTCTAGCGTTGTTAATAAAATTTATTAAAATCCTAATAACGATTAGGGTAGCACGTGAACCTTATAGTTGATAAGGACTTAATAAAAGTTATTAAACAAATCCTAAAATTTTGAATTTAAGGATTCAACTAGTTGATAGGATTAATTAGTTGTTAATAAAAGCTGTTTAGTCTATGGCATACATACAAAAATGACAAGCTTCATTCAATGGACCATGATCTAGTCAATGTGCTTGGCTAAGAGTTCTGGGTCAACCCTTGCTAGTCCAAGGGGTAGTGATCCTGGCTTAGTCAATTCCCTGGCTGAGTTCCGCTGGACCGCAATGTCGCGAATCATGATTGTATGACACCCTGGACTATATCTAAGTCAAATACGTTAATGATCTTTTTCAAGATTAGCCGTAGCCCTCCTTGTTTTAGGGGTTAGCAACTATAGGGCCCGTGTTACAGTTGTTGAGATACACTCAAGCTGTGACATGGCAACCTTGTAGAAACCAACTTCTTAAATACATAAGATGACATCTTGACTTGACCCAAACCGACGTTGTCGTGAATACACCGAGCGGCGGCGCAAGTTTAGTCAAGGATGTAGTCTGCCTAGATGTAGTCTAAGACCTGACCCAAACCGACGTGTCGTGCATACACCGAGCTGAGGGGCAAGTCAGGCTAGACATGAAAACAAGGGTCCGACTAGACTAGACATTGTGATTTGGATGAGCACACTCATGATCACGAATGGCTAGGGGCAAAAATCGATTAAGAGAGTCATATCCGATATGATCGATGAAGAGTCATCTTCCGATCGCAGAGTCAATCAACTTGTTGAGCTACACTCAAGGTTGTTTAGACTCAAGGTGATTGGAACTCTTACCCATTAATTTTAATTCGATTAAATCGTTCGTTATTAAGCTTTAAAACGTTCGTAAAAATAGTGGGAGGATATAGATAGATAAAAGCCAATCTACCTATATTTAATATTGAACATATGCTAAAACTAGGGCAAGACTATGTTTACCGAAAGAATCAATTGATAATATTGGAATTAGTTAACTGGTCAATAAGTTGATCAATTGAATATCGAGTTAAATTCTAATTGATAGAATTAAAACTATATTCTCGTTGACATTAAATGACCTTCTAAAGAATAGACTTAAGAAATATGATTTCATTAAGTTCTGGGTCCAACAAATAAATTCACGCTACATGTCACTCGTCTCTATATGAGGCAGCTTGAACATATAGGACATTCAAAGTATGTTTCTCCCTACAACTTGTCGAGCTACCCTCAAGGTTGTATGTACAAACAATTTTGATCCGCAAAGTTCGAGAATTCGATTAAACCGTTTGAGTCGAATACGAGTGCATAAGCGGTGCAAGACTATGTATCCCAACCGGATCTTGAGACAAGCAACTTCTTGAGCTACACTCAAGATTGCAAAGCTCAAGCGTTTGGATACATAAGTTGATTGCATAGCTATTTATTTATGTTGATATCTAAATGTGATTTAGAAAAGGAAGAAGGCACTCCGGAAAGTCAATTGAGAAAGTTAGTTTAATTTATCATTAGTAGAGGCATAAGTAGGAGGAAATGAAAACGTGACATATTTTTGATGTCACATTTCGGAATAAGTTGTTATACAAAAAAACGTCTAACACATTTTTGACGAATGTCGTCACCTTGCTTCTGAAGCAATGTTTTGTGTTAAGTAATTTGTAATAACTATATATATATTAAATGTTACTATATATAAATACACAAGATAGTAGCAAACTTATATGGTAAAATTAGACTAGGCTGTATCAAGAGATTAAGCTTCACAAGTCACATAAAGAGGGGTCTGACCTCTCGTATTATGAAGTCTACGGACACGTGTGAGTCTTAGCCTCTTAGATACAATGGCCGAAATCCATCTGTGAGACAGTGGGAGAATGAGTT
This sequence comes from Scilla litardierei, assembly GCA_030789695.1. NCBI lineage: Eukaryota > Viridiplantae > Streptophyta > Magnoliopsida > Asparagales > Asparagaceae > Scilla > Scilla litardierei. The sequence continues at coordinate 531,338,168 of CM061142.1, forward strand.
GTCGAACTCAGTCTAGTACATACTGATGTACCAGAGTCTAGATTAACCAAAATAAGTTATTCGTATATTTTATTAAGACACGTGTTCTTGATGAAACACAAGTCTGATAAAATAAAGAACGAAATGACTAAAGTATTTAAACTGATTCGATTAGATCGAATGGTCAAATACTTAGCTAAATAAAATCTTGTGTAATTAAAAGAAAATGTGATTTTCTCTCAGATCAAGTCTGTTAACACATCGGTGTGTTAAAAGGTATGAATCACACTTAATTAGATTTAGTGTGATCCATTGTAAGTGATTCTGAGTTAACTCCTCCCTCTGGGTTAAGTCCCAGATAGTAATGCCTAGGTTTTGATAAAGTTCTATGAGAACATTATCAATAATATATTCATTAAATCAATCGTAAGGAAGTTGTAAAATTACTCGAATTTCGTAAGACGAAGAGTCGAGTTAAACATCATAACTGATGATGACTTAGTCAACTTCCGGGATAAAATTCGGAGTAGTAACTCCGATTTAAAACTTGATGCAATCTGAAAAGGTCCGATGCGTAAATAAAATTTTGGAATTTAGTTTACGTGTCAGTGATAACTCTGAGTGATGATATGATAGTTGGTCTTTTGACTTGCGGTCATTTTGACAAACCTGTGCGTGAACAGTGCCACTTATATCAACTGACCTAGCTTCGAGGCAATGCCTGTCGAAAGGTCTTTTGATTGGGTGTCACTTGAAACGTACGAGGCGAGTAATGACCAAGAGAGGATTCGTCTCTCCCGGTCAATGGGAGTTAGTGTCGTAGAGTTAGTTCGGTCTTTAGTAAAAACTCTGTGCAGAGTATGTTGGAAGAAGTCCAACATTTATTGACTAAAGATTGATCGAAACTAACCGGAGTCAAGTTATTGGGGTTGACAGTTTAACCGTACCCCAGACTTGATCTACACGACACAGTTTAGACGAAGAGACTATAACTATAGAAATCATCACTGACACGGTCAGGGTGATCCCGACAATTCTCATGTTGATGAGCTAACCACATTATGATGATGCTGAAACAGGGACGGCAGCCACTGCTCGTGGTCTTTGTCGTATAGGGCTTCGAGCCCAACCTGTAGTAGGGTCAGGCCGTAGGGTCACACAAAGAGTGCGACCTTCGTCTAGTAATAGGTAGAAATTAGTTAGGGAGAATAATTGCATTTTTGATGCAAAGGGATGGAATAATTGCATTTGATGCAATATGGTAATTTAAGCTTAGATAGGAACTATTTTTGCATTTGATGCAAAAGCGATTAAATGCGTATTAAATTGTTTAATACAATATTTAATAATATAAACGCAAGGAAAAGTTTACCGGTAAGACGGGTTCATCCCGCTCTAAACACAGGTTCGAACCGCGTCAAAACGGAGTTCAAACGAGCCCCAAAAGTCTATTTAAAGTGTTAAATAGAAAGCCCAAGAGAGATAAACCCCATTTAGAGAGGCTGTCAAAAATAAGCCCAGGCCCAAGGGAAAGGGGCCCGCTGACGCGTGCGTCAGCCTGCTGACGCGGGCTGACGCCAGCGTCAGCGGGCCCACCCGCTTACGCGGGCGAGACAACCCAGCGGGCCCGCAATTGATGCGGGCCCGCCCCGCTTCAAAGCAAAAGCCGCCCGCTTCCGCGGGCGGCAGCTGTGCACGCGACGCGTGCACAGCACGCGCCTCGCGGGCGCGTGCTGTGCATGCGCCGCGCTGTTAAGCGCGCGCGTGTGCTGTGGGACCCACATGATGGGCCCCACTTCGGGTTTTCTGAGCCCTAGGGCTGCGCACAGCCGCCTTGGCTGTTTTGTGCGAAAATACACTCTTGGGCTGATCTTTGGACGATCAATTGAGTGGTCAAACGAACTCCGATTGACGAACGGTTTTTTCCTATGCGTTCACCATTGAACGCTCGTCGTATTGATAGGTTGTATCGATCTTGAAGCTCAACGGTGAGTGAGTTAAAATTCATGGAAGTTTGTACTTTGTGAAGTGCAAACTAACTTGATTTTAATTAACCCACTAAATAGTCCCACATCGGATTTTGAGAAAAGGGGAGAGTCCGTCGCCTATATAAATAGGGGTCTCCCCCCTTCCTCTAAACTTGTCCCAAGCTCTAGATCTGAGCGGCTCTCGTAAATGTTGGAGCACGCTCGGATCTAGGCTTAAATTAATATTTCTCATCTCCCTAAATTTCTTCCTTACTCCTGAGGGCTCTAGCAAAGCCACGAAGGAGTTCGGATTCTGGATCCGAAATCTTGGCGGAGGTTTCACTCGCGTGAAACTTTCTTCGGCGCGTGGTTGGCTCGGCGGCACGGGGATTGATCGCCTCAGGATGCGGAGCGGTTCGGGGAGCGCTTCAAAGAGCGGCTCGGCGTGGGACGGGAGCAGCTCGGAAGACGGCGCGGAACATCTCGCCTGCTCCAGGGCTGAGATTCCGGGTATGTGGTTAAAGTATTTTATTAGCATTAGTTTAGTTTAATCGCAGCAGGCTAGATCCTTCTTGGGATGGTCAGATCCATCCCAAGTCGGCATAGATCTTGGCATATGGTCTTGGACCTTAGGGCTAAGTTAAAAATGTTTTAACTGCATGTTAATTAGTTAACATAGTTTTTCTTCCGCTGCTATTGTTTTTCTGTCTATGTTCCGTCCGACTTAGGACGGGACTAGAGTTTTTGTGCCCTAAGGGACCGCGAAATTCCCTACATTATGAACACAAACAACTTTCCAAAATGATGTTAACAAAGGCAAAATTGCTTTAAGGAAGAAAACTTCAATTCTCAAAAGATCTATGAATAAGAATCTTGAAGTTCTTCCGTTCTCATAAAAAGAGAGAAATCTATGGATTTCTTCTTGCAAATGAGAATGAGAACAACTAAGGCAAGATTGCTTAGAATCAACAATTCTAGAAAAGAAAGAAAGAGGAAAGTTGTGTCTTGAAAGAGAGGGTCTACCCCTCTTTTTATAGTGTTTAGGGATGGTTGGAGAGTGGGAGTAACGTTGGAAAACGGTTATGAACCATCCCTGAAAATTTGGGGTCAAAACGGCTAGTATTGAAATTGGTCGACCAAAATGACCACATTGGTCGACCAAAATTTAGAGAGGGAATGTTGACCGTTGGAAGACAGATCCAGAATCTACACGGTTATGGGAGTTTGCATATGTAATCCCATAGTCAAATTCGAAGGTTTAAAATTGGTCAACCAAAATGGAGTTATTGGTTGCCAATTTTCAAAGTTGCGAATTTTCGAAATTGGGAAGTGTAGATCTCTGAGTAATGGAACCTAGATGACTAAGACATATTATCACAAGGCTTTGTGACTCTAATAAAGTAAATTTTACATGAATTACATAAAGCCGTAGATAGGACTGCATCTGCAGCTGAATCTGAGAAGCTTCTTTGCAGGGGATCCTTATCAAGTGATTATGTATCCAAGTCGTGGATGAAGGTGCCTTTGCCTTTCCAGCTTCAAGAACTATGATATGTCTGTTTGAATACGCATGAAGATATCTGATTGTGTGGAACTCAGCATTGATTTGTATCTGCAAACATAGAGTTAGTAGTATTGAATGTGTTTGTCATATCAAAACCATATGGGAATAAAAATATGGAATTATGAAATTCCAACAGTGGTCAGGTTCAGACATGGCAGGACCGTGGGTTGACCACAGATCAGAGCTGTAGCCACCGCTAGCTCAGTACGGATGTAGCGCTACCGTGGGTTGGCCAAAAGTCAGCTCTAGGACCTTAGGTCTCGACAGCGAAGGCATTAGCCTAGGATGGAGATTAAACAAGAAAACTGTGTTGGTTATTGCATCACCCCTAGGCTAGTTTTGATGATATGCAAACAATTTATGTTACAAATAATTTTATGAGATTTGTGAGTGTAGGAAAACAAAGTCAACATGGATAATAAATCCACTTAAGCTTGCAAAGAATGATGACATGGAGTCAATTCTTGAACGTGAAAAGTCAATGATTATGGAGCTCAACATGAAGATCAGTAGTTTATATAAGGACTCATTGATGTGCACAAGCATCTCAAGGCAAGTCAAGAGCTAATGAAGATACAAAGACTCCAAGATTTGTGTGAGTGGTGTCTTAATTTTATAAACTTATCGCATAGTGTTAAAGCCAATAGTTTGAAGCTTGCACACACATAGAAAAGCATTTTTATCACTTTGAAAAATGTGTTGAACTCATAAAAATACTTTGAAAATGTTTTAACATAATTTAGATAAAGTATCATATATCTTTCTAATAACTATCTATGTAACAAAAAAGTATTCGACTCCCTAGAGTACGGAGTCGACTGCAGAGCATTCCGAAGCTCTTAGGACTTGCTAAAGCTGCAAGTAGTCGACTCCTATTATCAGTGTAATCGACTCCCGACCCAGTAGTCGACTCCCTGGCATACAGGAATCGACTCCACAGGTCCCAACGGTCAAATTTGACTTTCTCCTTGATTGACGCAGTAGTGTCGATTAAGAACCTTTGGAGAGAGATTTTGGGGATCTGTTTAATGCAGAAATTCTCTTTATTTATAGAGGAATTGCATATAGCTTTCATAAGAATTGTTGAAGAATTTTGAGCATTTTCTAAATTAATTTTCTTGCGATTCAAATCTCTCTAAATCTCTCTATTGTTTTCTTTTTTGGCCAAATAGTTTTAATCGTTTAAATATCTGATTTCTTGGCCATTATATTTGAATCTCAATCAAGCTTCATCTTGATCATTCTTGAGATCACAGTCAAAAAAATTTCTTTTGATAGCAATTGATTTACTTTTATATCTTTATTGAGATCTAAAAAATTCTGTGGCCGCATTTCACAATTACAAAGTGCTTCATTAGCTATAGGAAAGGGTGTAACAGCTTCATTCTTAAAAGTAAAGTGCAAGTTAAACCACAAGGGTGGTTAGTAAGTGATAAGTTGTATCAATTGTTGTACTTGTAGAAAACCCTCACTTGTTCGAGGCCCTCTCGACAAAAGAGGTTATTCGGTTGTGAAAGCCTTCTTGTTGGAGAAGAGGCACAATTGTAAGAAACCCGCATTTTTGAGTCAAGGTTACTCTCACATGAGAGTTGATTAGTGGATGATTGGTACAAGACGTAGACTACAGGAGGGTGAATCAGGATAAAATTCCCTGTGTTTGTGTGTGATTGAAGATTATCTCTTGGCTCTATTTTTCTCATTACTTGCATTGCTATTGTTTATTTTTGTTGTGTACTAATCTCTGATTGTAGGTTATTTAGCAGTTGACTAAGTACCTAGTGAGGTTACACTCGTAGAAGACTTAAGCAATCTTTTAGAAGGCTTTGATAATTTTTAATTAATACTTATTTTTGACAATACTATTCAGCCTCCCTTCTAGTATTGCTTGTCATCTACAGGATCCCAACACGTCGAGGAAGAATAGATGGCGTCAACAATTGAGATGAGCTTATATTGGAGGAGAAGCATAACGAGCTACATTGAATACTCAACAACTATGTGTGGTGATTCATTGAGTTCCCTTACCTCAGACCTACAACACTTGCATCTCAATGGACAAGCCGAAAATTGGACATAGCCATACTACACTCCAAGGTAATGAGCACTTTATTATGTAATATTAACGATTCTATTTTTGAGTATGTCTCAGAGGAAATAACCGCATATCAAGTTTGGAGCCTACTCGAAGAAAATTATGGAGAACAATCCATGGAAACTCAACCTCCAAGGACAAACAACAAAGAAAACGCCAACAACGAGTTGTGTCCAATGGGACACCAAAACATCAATGAGGTACATAATTCTATCCTCTCTGATAGCGATAGCGATGATGACAATAACAAATTAGCAAGAGTCTTGTAATTATTATATAAAGAACATGAGAAATTAAAGAATTAATTTAAGAAGTTAAATGATAGCCACAATGCTTTAATTGATTATCATGATAAGGTTAAAACGAAATATGATACCTTATTACGTGATTATGAATGTTTGAAAAATGAGCATGACATCTCTATATCTAGCTTGAATGATAGAATAGATTCTATTACTGGTGATATTGCTTCGAGTAAGCTTAAGCACGAAAAACTCATTCCAAAACTTGAAAAAGTCAAGAACGATCTTAGTGCAAAAGCCACTGCCTCATTTACGCATACTTCTACTTCTAGCAATACTATTAAGAATATTCATGTTGTTAAACCTACTCATATTCGTGCTTCTAGAAATGTTAGTAGAAATGATAATGTTGTGCATGCTGATTATGGTAAAAAGAATAACGCTTAAATATATGGTAGATATATTAGTAATACTAGATCCAACACTCACCATGTTCCACATAAACACATTGGGAAACTACATATTGTGCACAATGTTAAAAAAATATTAGATTGCATGGCGAGATGATTTGGGTGCCTAAACATCTAAATCAAAACGATAGAAGTATCTATATTCATAATCTTGTTTAAAATATGCATGATATTCATGGTTACCCTTATATGCATAAGAAAGAAAATCTGTATCGGGTTTAGGTTCTTAATCGTTAGATTTGATTGAACCCTTGTTTACTAGGGTATCCAAATGCTTTCCTGCCTATATTTAATGATACCCTTGTATAGATTAGTAGAATATTATTAGAACATCTTAGATGATCTTGATTTGAATTCATATTATATTTTAGAACACAATGTACACTCTGTTGATAGGAGTCAACTTATGCATATATAGGAGTCGACTTCCCTCCTGATACTATCATTTATATATTCTGTTCTGCATAGGAGTTGACTATTGTATATGTAGGAGTCGACAACCACTATATCTTCCTGACAGTAACTCTGTTTATGTTATGTTGTGTTTACATATGTTATATGACTTGAGTGAGTTTCTTCTTTAGAGAAGAACTAATTGGGCTAATCTTTATGGACCCATTGTGGCAACCAAAAGCTTAAGGGTTTCTATTTAAGGTTCCTTTGAAAGAAACATGGATATTGGACATCGGATACTCCAAGCATATGACTGGCAACCTCAGACTCTTAAATTCACTTCAAATGAAGAACGGGGGAACTGTAACCTTTGGAGATGACAAGAAGGGAAAGATTGTTGACTTCGGCAACGTCGGTGATAAAACTAAACTTCTTATTGAAGATGTTAGCATAATTTATGGTTCAAAATATAATCTTATTAAGATTAGTCAATTATGCGATAGAGGCTATAGACTTGTTTTTACTAGCAATGCATGCTTAGTATATGATAGTTCCATGCAAGTTATTTTGATCAGATGTAGACGTAGAGAAGATATGTATACTTCGTGCTTGCATGAATGATTCAACAGTATGCTTGGTAGACTCATCCTATGACCATCTTCTATGTTATAGAAGATATGGTCATGTAAATATTAAGAACATGAACAAGGTATTTAGGAAGGATTTAGTACAAGGTTTGCCCAAAATAAATTTTAAACTTGAAAAGATTTGAGTCGTGCCAAGCTGGCAAACTACATAAAAGTACCTTTAAAATCTAGGAGCTCTTAATTCATGTAGGCCACTATAACTCCTTCATATGGACTTGTTTGGACCTATTAGAGTTTCTTCTCTTAACGGTAGTAGATATGCATTTGTAATTGTTGGTGATTACTCTAGATATACTTGGGTAAAATTTTTAGTCAATAAAAATGATGCCTTAAGTGAATTTGAAATTTTTTTCAAACGTATTCAAAGAGTACATTCTTCGAAAATTATTTCTATTAAAATTAATCATGGAGGTGAATTTGAAAATGACTCTCTTCAAAAAATTTGTGAAAATCACGGAGTTATACATAATTTCGCTTTTCATAGAGCTGCTCCACAAAATGGGTTAGTTGAGAGAAAAAACAGAGCACTCCATGAGTGTGCATGAACAATATTGTGTGAAAGTAACCTTCCAAAATATTCTTAGGCGCAAGCAGTTTCCACAGCGTGCTATGTTCAAAACAGAATACTTCTTAGAACACCTTTTCATAAAACACCTTATGAACTCTTAACTAGAAATTTCAAGTAGTATCTTCCTTACGTGTCTTTGGTTGTAAATGTTATATTCTTAACATGAATGATAACTTAGATAAGAAATTTCAAGTAGTATCTTCCTTACGTGTCTTTGGTTGTAATTTGACTTTAAAGTGGATGAAGGAATTTTTATCGGTTATTCCTTGCGTAGTAAGGCCCATAAAATTTACAATAAAAGAACTCTTAATATTGATAAGACACTGCATATTTCTTTTGATAAATCCATTAGTAGTCCTCGTAGTATTAATGATGATGATGTGCATATTGATAACTCCCTAAAACAACATGTTTTTGATAATGCATCTACATCGCTGCCTAAGGCTTTCAGTGAAGCTACACATCATCTATATACACAAGTAATTGGTAGAATAGAAGATGGTGTTAAAACTAGGTCTCAAATTGAATATATGATGCATGTTGCATTCGTTTCAACATTCAGCCTAGAAAGGTAAATGAAGCTTTTGCGGATATTTCATGGATAGAAGCCATGCAGGAAGAGTTTCTACAATTTGATAGGAACCAAGTTTGGGAGTTGGTTCCAAGGCCTAAGGACCATCCAGTCATTGGAACAAAATGGGTATACGGAAACAAGCTGGATGAAGATGGTCAGGTGGTAAGAAACAAAGCAAGTTTAGTTGCACAAGGTTACAGTCAAGAAGAATGTATTGATTTCGATGAAAATTTTGTCACTATAGTTAGATTAGAATAAATTAGAATATTACTTGCATTTGATGCATTCATGATTTTTAAATTATATTATATGAATGTAAAAAGTGCATTTCTTAATGGGTACATTAAGGAAGAAGCTTATGTAGAACAACCATCTGGATTGGAACATGAAAAACATTTTGATTATGTTTATAAATTAAAAAGGACGTTGTATAGTTTGAAACAAGCTCCTAGAGCTTTACATGGAAGACTTAGGAAGTTTTAAGTAATGCAAGATATAATGTAAGTAAAATAGATTCTACATTATTTATACAAAGTATTAGCAATGATATAATCCATATACAAATATATGTTGATGACATTATATTTGGCTCCACTAACGATGATATTTGCCAAGAGTTCACCAAACTTATGCAGAATGAGTTCGAGATTAGTCATATGGTAGAACTTAACTTTTTCTTAGTACTACAAATCCAGCAGTCAAAGGAAGGAACGTTCATCCACCAAATAAAGTACAAAAACAAATTACAAAAAAGGTTTGGGATGGAAGACTCAGCTGGAAGGATACACCTTGGATAAAGACGAAAACGGTAAAAGTGTAGATCAGAAGTTGTATCGATGTATGATATGTTCTTTACTTTATATTACAACTAGTAGATCAGACATTATGTTTAGTATATGTGTATGCACAAGATTTCAGTCATCAGTCAGATCAAAAGGAATCTCACATTAGGGCAGTAAAGCATATACTTAGGTATCTTAAATCCACTTCAGATTTTAGCTTATTTTATCCTAAAGAAAGCACATTTGATTTAGTGTCGTATAATGATCCTGACTTTGTTGGTTGTAAAACCACACGTAAAAGCCCAAGTGGAACTTGTCATTTTCTTGGGCATTTCCATGTTTCGTGGTTTAGCAAGAAGCAAAACTCAGTGTCATTATCCACTATTGGGGCCCACTACTGGGGCAGAATAAATATCTGCTTGACTTGCATGTGCTAAATTCTTGTGGAAGAGACAAGTCTTAAGTGATTTTGGAATTAAGTGTCATATGTCTATAATTTATTGTGATAACAAAATTGCAATCATCTGACGAAAAATCATGTTTTGCATCCTAGAAAAAAACATATAGATTAGATATAGATTTATTGATGATCACTGTGACAAGAAAAATGTAGAATTGCGGTATATTTCTAACGACAGATGTCCTCACTAAAGAACTTAAGTTAGATATATTCATAAAATTGCGTAGAAATCTCGGTATTATTAGTGAGAAGTAGATTTTAATGTATATTTTTTATTACCAATATGCTTTGTATATATGTCCCTTATATATACATTGTCAAAACACGTGGTATACATGTAACATCTTTGATATTCATAACATGCTTATGTCACACTGTTTATTGATCACTCTCTTATTATTCTTTTTTATTATGTCAAAAAGGATAGAAATATGTTAGTGAATGTTAGTGACACAATATATGAATGTTGACTTCATATATCTTGTACACTCACATTAGCGTAACCTTGATATATAAATGATACATGTGCTTAATATATACTTATCTGTAACAAGCATTGATGCAAAGGGAGTTGAAAGATTTTCTTACTACTATGCATCATTGTAGGCAGAGTAAGTATTTTATTTATGTAATTTCATTTTTATGTATCAAATTGTTTGCCATCATCAAAATGGAAAGAATGTTGGTTATTGCATCACCCCTAGGTTAGTTTTGATTATATGCAAACAATTTATCTAACAAATTTTATGAGATTTGTGAGTGTAGGAAAACAAAGTCAACATGGTCAACTAATCCACTCAAGCTTGCAAAGAATGATCACATTGAGTCAAAGCTTGAAGGTGGAAAGTCAATGGATAAGGCGCTCAACATGAAGATCAGTAACTTATCCAAGTACTCATCGATGTGCACAAGCTTCTCAAGGCAAGTCAAGAGATAATGAAGATGCCAAGACTCCAAGAATTGTGTGAGTGGTGTCATAATTTTGTAAACTTGTCTTAGAATGTTAAAGCCAATAGTTTGAACCTTGCATACACATAGAAAACATTTTTATCACTTTGAAAAATGTTTTGAACTCATAAAAATACTTTGAAAACGTTTTAAAATCATTTACATAGAGTATCATATACTTTTCTGATAAAAATCTATGTATAAGTAAATTAGTCGACTCACTAAAGTATATGAGTGGCCTGCAGAGCTTTCAGGAGCTCTGAGGACTTACTGGAGATGTCGTTCTTAGGACTTACTGGAGATGCCAGTAGTCAACTCTAGTTGTCAGGATAGTCGACTTACAGCCCAATATACGACTCTCTGGCATAAAGGAGTCGACCCTCGGCCCCCAGCGGTCATATTTGACTTTATCCTTAATTGACACAAGGGTGTCGATTTAAAGCCGTTGGAGAACGATTTTGGGGATGTGTAAGCATTTTCTAAAGCAATTTTCTTTGTCTTTCAAAGCTCTCTAAATCTCTCTATTGTTTTCTCTATTGGCCAAAGAATGTTTAATCATTCAAAGCTATTAAGTTTCTGATTTCTTGGCAATTGTATTGTGAATTTCAATCAAGCTTCATCTTGATCATTCTTTACTCACAATCAAACTTTTTCTTTTGATCTCCTTTGATTTACTTTTATATCTTTATTAAGATCTAAAAGTTTTTCCTTGGCCACAATTTCACAATCACAACGTGCTTCAAATCATTGGATATAGGAAAGTGTGTAACTTAATTCTCAAAAGCAAAGTGTAAGTAAAACCACAAGGAGGTTATTTGGTAAGGTGTATCGCTTGTTGTACTTGTGGAGAACCGGCATTTGTTCGAGGTCCTCTCGGTAAAGAGGTTATTCGGTTGTAGAAGCCCTCTTATTGGAGAAGAGGCACTGTTGTAAGAAGCCCTCATTTTTTTCTGCTCTCATTTGAGAGTTAATTAGTGGATAGTCCAAGCAGTGCTTGGCACTAGATATAGCCCATGTAAGGGTGAACCATGATAAAATTCATCTGCGTGTGATTGAATCTTGTCTCTTGTCTCCATTATTCTCATTACTTGCATTTCTATTGTTTATCTCCCTTGTATACTAATCTCCGATTGCCAGTGATTGAGCAGTTGACTAAGAAACTAGTGAGGTTACACTCGTATGAGACTTAATCAATCTAAGAAAAGTTTGATAATTTTTAATTAACACTTATTTTTGACAATTTTATTCAACCCCTTCTAGTATTGCTTGCCATCTACAGGATCCCAACAAAATGCACAGCTGTTGAGCTTGGAAAAGAAGTGTTTTTAATTGAGCTTGAGTTGGATACATTGAACGGAGCACCTTTTGAGAACGGTACTTTGAGGAGGATTTGGGGTAGTATCTTCGGAGGTGCTCAGCATTTCATGGATTCTTAATCAGAACGCCCTCCAAGGTCTCGAGCTAGTAATCCCCTGAGCTAAGGGCTTCACATATACGGTAAGCCCCACTCAATTCGGCCCCAATGGTTGCTTGCTCTTGTCAGCCTTGTTTCCTGTGCAGAGGACCTGTCTGAGGACTAGATCTTGTCTTTGAAAATGTCTGACGTTGACCCTCTTGTTGTAGTATCGAGAAAAAGATCGCTTGTAGGAGTTGGCTCGAATTCGGGCTGTGTTCCTTCTTTCCTCGGCCAGGTCTTGCTGCAAGGCCTGCGCTCGACTGTTGGCAACTTTGTCGAAGTGCCTCACCCGGAAGATTGGGTGGCTTCCTCAACTGGAGCCACTGTATCGACTCTGAAGGCTAAGGCTAAGGGAGTTTCGCATGTATTGGTCCTCCCAGTGGTGCGGTATGCCCAGAGCACATATGAGAGGTGCTCGACCCAAGCTCCTTTTCTAGTGCCGAGCTTCTTCTTAAGCATTTTATTAATGTATTTATTGACTGCTTCGACCTGGCCGTTTTCCTGTGGATGGGCAGGGGTGGAGAAGTGGTGATGGATGCCGTATTGCTCGCACTTTGCCTTGAAGGTGGCATTGTTGAACTGCGTTACATTGTTAGTGACAATGGAGTGCGAGACTCCTAACTAGCATATTACCTCCTCCTAGATAAAGGTGGTGGTCTTGGACTCCATCAGAGAGGAAATCAGATCTACCTCCACCCACTTCGTGTAGTAGTTGATGGCTACTATAGCGTGAGTAGCCCATACTCTTCCCCTAGGCAAGGGTCCGATGAGCTACCTCCACCCACGTCCTGCTGCAACGTGGGCCAGTAGTACCTGATGAGCAAGATCTTGTGTGGGAGAGATCTTCTTCCGTAATGTCTGTTGCATGTCCCTGCATGTATCTCCTCCATCATCGACTGGATCTCCATCATTAAGGAGCGTGTACCTTGTCAACCTGAATCTCAGCTTCTTGGCCTCGTTTTTGTCCTCAGGAAGGATTTGGTGGCGAAGGTACAAGATGACGGGGTCCATCCAAGAGGGGGACGACCCCCACAGTAGTGTGGATGAGCTCCCCCTTAGGTCGTGTCAGGTGCTACAGAATTTCTATTGGAACAGACTTGAGCTCATCCTTTATCCCTGTGGCAAGCCTTGCGAGTATGTCAGCAGTGATGTTTTGAGCCCGGGGAATGTGCTCCACCTGAGAGTTCTGGAAACCAACTAGCAAAGCTCGAACGATCTTAACGTATGCCTGGAGCTCCTCCTTCCTCGCCTAATAACCATCAGTTTGACTTGGTTGATGACGAGTTAAGAGTCACAGCAGATGACGATGTGGTGAGCAGCGACCTCCTTCGCAATCTTGAGTCCCACAATGAAGGACTCATACTCAGGTTCACTGTTGGAGGCTATGTAGTTTAACCTGAGGGCATATGGGATATGGATACCCTCAAGGCTGACCAGAAGCACACCTCCCCCCCCCCAAGCTTGCTCGATAGAAGAGCCATCCATGTAAATGATACACACCCGACGATCCTCGAACAGTTCCTACGGTGAGAACCTAGGATGGTAGGTGTACTCTGCTATGAAGTCAACCAAATCCTAACATTTGATGGCTATCTGTGGCTTGAATTAGATGTCAAACTCCCCAAGCTCGACCACCCATTTGGCAACCCGTCCTGACGTGTCTGCTTTTGAAGTACTTGACGAAGTGGATAGGTTATCAGGACGACAATAGTGTGTGATTGGAAGTACGGCCTGAGCTTCCGAGCTGTAACTATCAGAGCCATGGTCAGCTTCTCGATCTCTGGATATCTTGTCTCTACGTCCAGGAGGGCTCGGCCAACGTAATAGATGAGCCATTACGCACCATCTTCTTCTCGGATGGAGACCGAGCTGACATCCCTCTATGAGACCGCAATGTAAAGCAGGAGTGTCTTGCCCTCCTTGGGTTTGGACAGGAGCAGAGGTCGGCCAATTTACTCCTTGAATTGGGCAAAGGCCAACTCGCACTCCTTTGTCCATTGAAAGTCCTTTCCTTCATTCAACGCCTTGAAGAATGGCAAGTACTTGTCTGTGGCTTTGGAGATGAAACGATTAAGGACTGCCACTCGTCTAGCCAGGCACTAGACATCCTTCACCTTAGTGGATGATTGCATATTGATCAGGGCACTGAGCTTCTCAAGATTGGCCTAGAACCCCTTGTGATGGACCATAAAGCCCAGAAATTTCCCAAAAGCAACGCCAAAGATGCATTTGCTCGGGTTGAGCTTCATGTGATACTTCCATTAGATGGCAAAGGTCTCCTCAAGGTCGGCCACATGATGAGTCGCTTCCAATGACTTGACGAGTATGTTGTTAACATACACCTCCATTGTCTTGTCGATCTTATTCGCGAACATTCTGTTGCTAAGATGCTGGTAGGTGGCCCCAGTATTCTTTAGACTAAAAGGCATCACTTTATAGCAGTACAGCCCTTGCTCTTGGTCTGTCAATAAGGTTGTATGCTCCTGGCATGGCTCGTGCATACGAATCTGATTATATCCAGAGTTTGCATCCATGAAGCTGGACAACTCGTGACCAGCTGTTGCATCGATGAGCTGGTCAATCCGAGGAAGTGGAAAGCTGTCCTTCGGGCAAGATTTGTTCAGATCTATAAAGTAATACAGATCCTCCACTTGCCATTTGCCTTCCCCGTAAGAATGTTGGCAAGCCATTCAAGATAAGTAGATTTCCTGATGAAGTATATACTGAGGAGCTTGCCGGCCTAATCTTTGATAGCTTGTCTCCTTTCGGCATTAAAAGTTATATGCTTCTGGCATACCAGATGCATGGCTAGATTAATATTCAGTTTGTGCACCGCCACCTCTGAATCTATGCAAGGCATGTCTTGTGCGACCAAGCAAAGTTATCCATGTTACGTCAAAGGACGTCGAAGATGAGGGCCTGCAAGTCGGGCCACAGGGCAGAGCCGATCTGGACAGTTCGAGTCAGGTCTACTTCTGAGAGAGGCACCGCCTCTATCTCCTCCACTGGGGAGGCTCTCTCCTGCTCTGGCTCATCTCGATGATCGAGCTCATTCGTGACGGTGAGATCTGAGCGCTACCTTGAGGTTGAGCAGGAGCAGCAAAAGGTTACAGAACTTTCTCCACCAAGGATTCACGTTCTAGCTTGACTCGATGATTGAGCTCATCCAATGTGGATGAGGACAGAGCTCCTCCTAAGGATAAGCGGGGCAGTAGAGGGTTTAGAGGCATCCAAGCTACCAACGGTCTGCACCAAGTGTGAGGTCGCCACCTTGTGGGCTAGAATCATGCACGCACTAGCTTCTGACCGAATCCCTCCAAGTATGCCAACTCCATGAGGTGTGAAACTTCACTAGGAGATGATACGTGGAGGTCACTGCCCGTATGGCATCAAGGGTCGGCTACCCGATGATAGCATCAAAGATGCCAGGGCAGTTGACCACTAGGAAGTTGACGATATGCACCTGGTGGCAGAGCGGCATGCCACGGGAGACCATCCCTTCTGGCCGACCTTGACTCTGCCATTACAAATCGAGCCTCGAATCAGATCAAGCCCTCCAAGGAATCTCTCCTCTTCACAGAGGTCGAGGTCAGACAAGTTCATCAGCCTCACAATGATGCCATAGTCATCAATCTACGAATCATCAACCGCAGAGTTTAACACATCCTCATCGATAACAGTCGATATCTTCTACCTAGATACATTCCAAAAGCTGGGGATATTGGACGATGTCATGCAACATATGAAAACTCGTGTCTTTATGAGATTCGATGTCCCCTCGTCGAAGCGTGTCGATCCTCCGCTACAGGTCGTTGATCTAATCTATGGCTGAGAGGGATTGATCTGCTTGCCTCGCATGGAGCATCTGTTTGAGGTCAGCTGCATTAAGGTCAACCATGTTACCCTTCTTCACCAGTAGACGAGAACGTGGGTCCTTACTATCCACGAGCGAATGATTCCTAGCACATCGACTAACGATATCATTTCACTTGTCCTTGCAATGTACTTGGTCATCGCTTTTTGATTCTCTGGTGCTGCTGGAGACCTGCGTCTTCATACCGTCTTGATCTTCTGTGCGCTTCTACTAGAGGGGAGTTTGCCATGGTTGGAAGTTGTTGGGCGGCATTGGACCTGGTCCGAATTTGGTCTATGTACATCTCCTGCAATACTTCGTTCTTCTTGGCTTCGCAGTCCTGGGCCGTCCGCATCTCTTGGAGCTCCGCCATGACAGCCTAGTAGTCAGTCGCTAAGGTAGCGATAGGAGCCGCTACAAGAACGGAAGAAAGCTGTGGAGGTGGGTAGACATCGGGTTAGCTTTCCTCCAAAGTATGGACTCCACATGCACCGCTAAGCTCATCGTTCATGATCTTCCTGTTCTTTGCCATCGAGGAGGAGACGAAGATGTTGATGATGATGAGGTTGCGGAAGAGATTGATGTGATGAGAGCCTATGCAACGAGAGTTTTCACAAGGCCCTTCCTCTAGTACCAACTGTTGATGCAGAAATCTAGCATGCCGTCAAATGCAAGGATCCCACACCAATAGAGAGCCCTGACAGGGTTTCACCGGACCGAGATGCTCCTTCACCGCCTACGTGAAACAGAGAGAACAGATTAGAGGGGGTGGCCTCCGATTTGCTTCCGATTCTTGAGTCAGTTCCAAGCAAGAGGAGGCTAGGGTTTTTAGAGTTCATGTGTGCATACCTGGAAACGCGTCGATCCGATGTATTTATATGCTGGGAATCAGTTACAACACGTCAACGGGAGTTATGGATATCTTGAATCTTCGGTGCGTATCCGACTCCTCAGATTGCATGATGAACAAATAAGTAAGGGTACACGCAGACTTCCAAATTAAGCACGCATGCCCATCACGCGGTTAGATGCATTTGGAAGGCTTCCCGCTCGCAACAGTATAGAGAGGGTATCACCAAAGTTCACATAGAGCGTTTATGGAAGCTAAGCTATAAGGCGGACGAACCCTTAAATGATGTAGCTAAATGAGCCGATCTTGAATGTGTGCCGTTGAGGTCGTCCTGAGGAGAGGTGCCGCTAAGGGGATGACCTCGTGTAGGTCATCCTCGTAAGCCTGTTGGCGAGGTCATCCTCGTAAGCCTGTTGGAGGAGCTGACCCCGCAGAGGCCATCCTTGTGGAGCGTAGCTACTGAGGGAGCCGTCCTTGTGAATGTCATCCCTGTGGAGCGTAGCTGATAAGAGAGCGACCTCGTGAGGATCGCCCATGTAGGAGCACTGGTGCTAAGAAGCCGACCTCGTGGAGATCGTCCTTCCTAGCGAGAGGGAGCCGACCTCATGGATGGCATTCCAGTAGGGTGTGCTTGCTGACTTGGGTCAGGGAGAGTAAATCTGCCTGGTAGAATTGTGCTGGTACCTTGGTCGGGCTGACCTCACATGCTGCTCTTGGGCGATCTCTGAGAACGCATAGTTTCTGTACTTGAGCACGGTCCTCGCCATCGGGTCCGGATGGGCGCCAGTCCAAAGTATGTCTAACATTTCCCACACTAAGATTCCAAGTGCACTCAAGATTCCAAAATCCAAGAAACAAATGGCCCCTAAATAAAACAATTGGCTGTAGGGATCCATACACAATGCAATGAAAGCACTAGCATAAGAGTGTTCCAACCAGATCAGGCCTAAAGCAGAAAACAGTATGGTAAATATGCCAAAAAGAATATATAGAACAAGTTACCATATAAACGATCATAGCAACAACAAAAATATTTCAAAATAAAGATAAGAAAAAGAAAAAGAAATCCATGGAGCTTAAGGGTGTGTTTGGTTTGAAGGAAAATGAAAGAAAAGGAAAGAAAGTTAGAAGGAAAACTATTTACATTGTTTGGTTAGAAAGAAAAAACAAAGGAAAATGAAAATGAAAGAAAACAAAGGAAAATTTTTGTTAAAACTTTTCTTTGAGATTTTCCTCTTTTTGACCCAAGGAAAATGAGGGAAAAGAGAGATAAACTAATTTCTTACATTTTTCATGTATTTATATTTTTTAGCAAATATAATTAGTTGTTATTTTTAATGAATCCACGAATTATTCATAAGTTTGTATCAAAAAATCATGAATAACTCGTGAATTTTTCAAAAAAATTATTCGCGAATTACTCGAAAAATTCACGAATTATTCACGAATTTTCAAATAAGTCGCGAATAATTGAATAATTTTTCTAAAAAAACACCTTCAATATATATTCATTCGTGAATTGTTCGAAATAGAGAATAATTTATGAATTTTTAAAAATTCACGAATAATTCGCGATCTTTTAAAAATTCTTGAATTATTCATGAATTTTATATATATATAGCTCGCGAATAATTCTCTATTTCCAAATAAATTCCGAATCTTTAATTTATTTTCATGTATGCATGAATTGTGCGAATAATTCACGAATTTCTAAAAAACTCAGAGTTGCTTGAAAAATCCATACAAAATCCACACATTATGCACGAATTTTTCAAATAGCTTGCGAATTATTTCAAACTTTTTAACAAAATTTGTAAATTATTCGTATACTATTAAATAACATATTATCTACGAATCATAATATTTATAGTGTTAACGAATTATTTTTCACAATTTGCAAATTATTTTCTAAATTAATAATTTTTTCAAAATAACCAATAAGTTTTTAATTTAAAAATAAAATTTTAATTTATTATGATAGTAGAATGATTTGAATTCACAACGTAACCAGTTAAATTATTTTTTATTCCTATTCAATGAGCAACCTAATAATATTAATTTTTATATTTTCCATTCAACTTTCTTCCTAATTTTCCTTGGTAACCAAACATGAGAAAGAATCTCTTTTCATTTTCCTTTTCTTTCTTTTTCTTTTTCCTTTTCATTTCATTTTTCTTTCTTTCCTTTTCCTTCAAACCAAACACACCCTAAAGAGTAAGTAATCTAGTCAGTTAAAATGGACTACTGACAACGACGTTATAACCTGCTATCAATTGGGATCAAACGGATCCATAAACATTAGTCCTTTTAGACAATCCATGTGCCAGCGGGGCCGCAATCAATTATCAAGTGCCCAGGCCTGAGGCACATTCTTTATGGTGGTACCCCTCCATAAACAACCCTACAGCCAGTACAAGTTTCTGTTGGGCAAACAACATGAGCAACGTCGCTTTCTTCCTTCAGTCATGCCTACTGGTTATTTTTAGTTTCCAAGATGCATGTAACCTGGTTAAATTCTACTCTTCAATCATTCTCGGATGTCAGTGCTCAGATGTGCTAACAATCACACAAGACCAAGAAGATGCACATCAAGATATGCTTGGTTCGGCCAACCAAATCCCAGCCTATACACAGAGGACACTACAGTCACGTCACGTGACACTGATAAAAAAATCCATTATGAAAGAGAAATAAGGTTGCAAGATAAACTATCATCACATTGATAAACTTCCCCACCTTCCCGCATACACCCGTTCTCTATCTCATGGCTTCCAAAGCTACCAAGCCCCACACATACACAATTAAGGAATGTTTTTGAATGGGTTTGCTGGCTATGACAAAAGGATAGGTAGAAAGACGGCTAGTATTCAATCTTGAGAAATCAATGGATAAGACAAACTCAAAATTTTGGAGGGAACCCAATTTTAGGAAAACTAAATCGGAAAGGAACTAAATTTTAGAGTGAAACTAAATATTGGGGGAATTAAATTTTAGGGGGAACTAAATCTAGAGCAAACTAAATATTGGGGGAATTAAATTTTTAGGGGGACTTAATTCTGTGAGTTGAACTAAATTTTAATTTAAACTTCTCGGAGGGAACTAAATCTGAAGAGAACTAAATTTTGAGAGAACTAAATTTTAGGGGAAAACTAAAAATTTTTTTTGAGGTGAACTAAATTCTCTCGTGGAAGCTAAACTTTAGTTTGAATGTGGATAAAAAAATTTGTTGTGTGGGAAATATTTTGAATGATGCTACAAATTTTTTTGGGAGGAGATTTTGACTGGGTTAAAATTTTTTAGGAAAATATTTTGAATGCCCAGTGACCTATGGTCATGGGTTACGACTAATATGTGTGTACACATGCATACATACAAGGAATCCATATCGTAATATAACTTACACAAAAAAATATATTCGGTTAAAACTCTTATTTAATTGTAACACGTGGAACTAAATAACCAAAATCCTAAGCTCAATAATACTTATAATCAAGTTCCAATTCCTTTCCAAAAGGAATGTTAACCTGAATCCAACTCTTGCTTCCGATCTAAATTCTGATCTAAATTCTAACCGATGTGTTTATCTCATAATTTTCAATACTCCACCTTGATACTAACACATTAACCCCCTTAGATGCAATACATGAAACAACACATAATCATAACACTCCACATTGGCGTGTATCCAACAAACCACATAATACCATAGATATACCGCTGTTCTCGACATAATGCTTCACAGATAAATCTGTACATACACCATGCTCCATCTCGTGTGAACATCATCACGTATACTCATCATAATCTCGAATCGAATACCCATGACCGCTCTCATATTATGCCTCAAACAAGCACAATCACTACATCATGTTCTATCTTGATCAAAACTGAGCACTCATGATGCCTCCTTATCACACCCTGGATAAGCGTGATTATACATCACACATCATCTAGATCTCTAATCGAGCACTCATGATGCTCTTATGTCACGTCACAAACATTCGCAATCATTAAATCATCATCTATATGAATCCAATCACTATGACCGAACCCGATGGCATACAAATCATATGCCACATCATGCTTTGAAACTTACCAGCATCCAAATCGTGAGGCTACATCATGTACCATCAATATCATCAGCCTTCCAAAGATGTCGATCCAGCAATTAACCATATGTACTCACTCCAAACAATAAAATTCGGTTTGGACTAACTGCACCGCAAAAATGCGGTGCAGTCAATCATCGTTTTCTAAAATTAGAAATTAGGCTTCATCTTCTGTCATTTCACTTAGACATGCTCTCTTCTTTTTTTGCTAAAAATGCAAAGTAATCAGTACCGGCACCGCATTAGTGCGGTGCAGATAGTCCGAATCTAAAATTCATCCAATCTGTTTCCACCATTACTTCAAAGTGTCGAAAAACGTATGATTTGACTCCTAGATCGTACCTATCATCCACCAAACGTCCAATCTGTATTCAAATCAATCCTGACCGTTCGAGCACCAACAAACCCTGCAATGTTTTTCACTAAACCCAAGTTACTATACATAGGAACCATAGCACAGGTACTACAGCTACAGTAAGACCGATCATTTTTGTTTTTTCATTTTTCTTCAATCGAGTGATGCTAACGATCTTCACACGATCTCCTTAAGCATATTGCGAACTCAAACACGATCGAACACCGTGAAACTCTGATACCAATTGTTCCCAAAATCTCTACAGAAAATAGAGCATGCAAGAGAACGAACAATCACACAAGATCAAATCACACAAGATCGAGAAGAAAAGCATCAAGACATATATGGTTCGGCCAACCAATCTCAGCCTACTTTCATGGGACACCGATAAAGAAATTTACTATGTAAGGAGAAATAAGATTGCAATACGAACTCTCATCTCATCTCATCGATAATCTCTCATATCTCGTACATGCACATGATCTGTATCACATGGCTGTCAAAATCTTCAAGATAAAGCCAAAGCCAAGTCAAGGTATCTCTAATCTAACAATAAAATATAATATATTGGTACAAGGAATCGCCATCTTAATATATCTCTTATACACGAAAACATATCCTAATACAATGTTTATTTAGTCATGCACCACACAACTAACCCTCACAACTAAATAACTGAAGTCATTGGCTTAATATGACTTCTAGCCTGAATCCAATTCCTTTCCAAAAAGAATTTTAATCTCAATCCAACTCTTTAATCTGATCTGAATTCAAACTCATAATTGTTTGTATCACAATTCTCAACAACCAAATTTTGTCCAAATGAGAACAAAGGTATGTGTAAAACTTAGCCATGTGAACAAAGCACCACTTATGCATTCAATATCGTCAGGATGAACCATTTGATTAGCAATTATAAAGCATTAAATACATATTTCAGCAGGTATCATGGTTCCTTATATAAACAGGATATACATCTTTTAAGTCCATATGGTGAAACCCAGGCACACATCCACAAACTAAATTTGTATTGCAGCCAATGCCCCAAAAACACTGACTGAAGTTGAATGCATTGTTCTTCAGTGAGTATTAATAATAACAATACACACACAAAATATACAAGCGGAATCAGCCCGACGCGAGGATCCAAAACATGACAACAGATGACATAGCAATCAACAGCCACGTAACAAAAGCCAGAACGACGGAGATCTCGTACCTGCTGCATGCAGACTGCGGAAATGACCGGCAGAAATAATCTACATCCCTCGCAAACAGAACTGTCACGCCCGCAGAAGAGCATGCTGCAGCAAGTGACAGCGTAGCTGTTACCTAGAACAGGTTAAAGTGCTTTGCATCAGTGCCAGCTATCAGAAGTAATATACTCCATAACCAGTACAATCTTTAATTTGGAAACTCCATCTAAGGAAAGCTTATTAAGACTCAGAGTGGAAACCTTCTACTGCTTACTCAGAAGTAAAATAGTTGATGAAGAAGAGGCATACAGGTAAGCAAGATATTTACTGCATATACTCTTTATTACAATGTTGAAGGGATGAATAACTGAAAGATATGTTCTTCACTTATTTACCGATGAAGTAATCACCTAAAGCTAGCCTGGTGTATTGAACTTATGGTTGGTTGACAGCTCAAACTGTCTTGCTAAAAGATCCCATGGAGAGAACTTTCCGGTACAAAGTACCATACACATACGGCAATAGTTGAAGGATTTTTCCTGATCCACTGGAGACAATATGCCAAGTGGAGAAGAGGGGGTGGGCTGGTGATAAGAAGTATCAATCTACTAGGATAGGTAAATAATAATGGTAACTCTAATTCACGCAGATAAGTTATGACTGCAGTCAAAAAAGTTAACCCCATAAATCATCATATGTTGACACATGCTCAAGGTAATGTGTAAAAAGCATGGAGTCTTCTCCAAGAGGGGAAATGAACGAAATATTGGTAGAATAATTTATTTTTGTCTATGCCTTTGGTCCCGCGTATTCGGCTCTTCATGGACAGATACGGAGATTCAAGGCCGAAATAACTTCTGCAGACCTCAGTTCGGAGGGTCGGCAGCTCAGAAGCTCAACAACTAGATAGATCGGCTTTTGATGGCTCGGAAGCTCGGCAGTTTGGGAGCTCAGCACCTCGGCAGCTCGGGCTCTAGCAGAGTGCTCGACAGCTCAGAAGCGCTGACTATATGATGCAAAATCCTACTTGACTTAAAATTGCTCTCCCACTAGAATTCTATTTGAGATAGGATGGCTCTCTAAATAGAATTTTATTGGAACTAGAGTTCCTCATCCATATGAATTCGATTCATGAACATGCCCTATGGGCTATAAAGGGGACGCTTTAGGGAGTGTTTTATAGTGAACACACATTGAGAAAAGCAAGAGAGCCGTCATTGTTGAGAGCCAAATTGAGAGATTGTATTGGGAGCTTTTAGGGAGATCTTACGTGCTTCTTCGTCAAGAAGATAGAAGAGTTGTATTTGTTCTTCCTATTGAGTGTTCTCGTGGCCGGTCGACGACATAAAGATTCAATCTTACTTTTGCTCTTGTTGTTTGATTGCTCATCCCCTCACCACCGGATCGTCCGACGATCCGAAGCTTCCGAAGCGTTGAGCACAACTAATTGGTATTAGAGTTTTTGGTTCAGAGATCAACGTAGGCAATGATGAGCAGCGGTGACGATGACAACTCTCCAAAGAAAACCTCTAAAGAGCAACCTCCAGCAGCTAGGACGATCGAGTCCAACACGAAATTCGAGATTGAGAAATTAGATGGAAAAATCAACTTCGGTATGTGGAGATGCGATGTTTTAGATTGTTTTAGATGTTTTGAATCAGCTCGGTCAAGACATAACAATGGACGAAAAGCCGACGACTATGTCGGACTCAGAGTGGAAGACTCTAAACCGAAACACATGTGGTATGATCCGACTGTACTTGACAAAAGAGAATAAGTATCCTTTCATGGAATGGAAGAGACCAATGCTAAGGTATTTTGGGAAGAGCTCGGCAATAAATACACGAAGAAGAACTTACAAAATCGTTTGCATCTAAAGAAGTTATTTGGCCTGAAGCTCGAAGATGGAATATTTATTGAAGAAACAAGCTTCTACCTGACCTAAGGAACATTGATATCATGGTCGATGAAGACAAGACGATGATTCTTCTAAACTCTCTACCCAAGAGTACGAGCATATTATTTATGTGCTTACCTATGGCAAAAATTCAATCACTTTTGAAGATGTGTCCAATGCTCTTACAAGTGTGGAATTCTGAAAGAATAACGAGCTAGATACAAGGAGGTAAGGTGACACCGCCCTTACAGTGGTGAGGGCCGAAGAAATAAGAGGGGTGGAGGTCGAAAATGGTATTTTCGATCCAAGTCCATGGACAAAGAGCAAATGTCCTCCTCATAAGGACTTAGCAAAAGACCAATGTCCCTTTTGTCGTTAAAAATGACATTGGGTCAGAGATTATCCGAAGGTGAAGGAAGAAGCACGATGCTACCACAAACATCGTCAATGGCATTGAAGTATACGAATGAGTATTAGTCGGTAGTTCGGAGGGCGTGACATCAGATAGTTGGGTACTTGATTCTGTAAGCTCCTTTTCATATGACGCCACATAGAGAGTACTTTACCACCTTTCACGAAAGATATCAGAATACGGTCCTACTTAGAGATGACCGAGCTTGCACGACAGCATGCACTGGCACAGTTCAGATCAAGATAGGCGATGGAGTCGCTCGGGACATCGACGAGGTATGTTATGTTCCCAACCTAAAGTGAAACTTATATCGTTTGGGTCACTTGAAGCCAAAGGGTGTAGAGTGACCATGGAGAACGGAGCTCTGAGGGTAACTCGATGAGCTATGACATTGATGAAGGGAAAGCGTAAAGACAACATCTACTATTTGGATGGTTCGGTTGTAACTGGCACTGCAGCACTCTCCCGTGAGGTCTACAGAGATGATTCATTGCTCTGACACATGCATCTAGGACATGTCGGAGAGAAAGCTCTGTAAAAGTTTATTGAGACGATCGCCTTCACGAAGCCAAGACCGGGAAGATTGAGTTCTGCGAGCATTGTGTCTTCGGCAAAAAGACATGTGCATCTTTTGGGACCGCCATCCATAATATGAAGGGAGTGCTTGACTACGTCCACAATAATGTGTGGGGACCAATGAGGACGACCTCATTGGGAGGTAAACAATACTATGTCTTTCATTGATAATTTCTCATGCATGATTTGGGTGTTTCCTCTGAGGCTAAAGATGAAGTTCTGAGTAAGTTCATAAAACGAAAGATACTCATTGAAAAACAGACCAGAAAGAAAGTCAAGAGACTCCAAAGTGACAACGGTGGGAAGTATAGGTCAGACCCATTCTAGGAGTACTGCAGAGCTAAAAGAGGATTCAATGACACTTAACAGTTAGTGGTACGCCGCAGCAGAACGGAGTAGCTGAGATAATGAATCGGACTTTGATGGAGAAGGTCCTATGTATGTTATCTACAGCCGACCTATTGAAGAAGTTCTGGACAGAGGCACTAGCGTATGCGACATATCTGATCAATCAGCTACATTCTGCTGCTTTGAATGGACGACCTCCTTTAGAGGTCTGATCAAAAAAACCAGTTCCTGACTATGATTCTCTGCATATATGAGGATGTCTGACCTCATATGCCGTGAAGGAGGACAAGCTCGACGCTAGAGCCAAGAAAGCCATCTGCTTGGGCTTTAATGATGGTGTTAAATGATACAAGTTGTGGTGTCCGGGACACAGGAATGTGATCTTAAGCAGATATGTGCAGTGTTCTAAAAATCGGCCTGGGCGACCGCCTGGGCGGCACCTATGCGCTAGGCGGCCAGTAAACGCTCCGAGTATGGCCTGAGCGGTCAATCTGGGTGTTTTTGGGATTAATCGGCCGCCTAAGCGTTTTGGGCGGTGTCTGGACGCTCTGGGCGGTTCCTGGGCGGTTCCTAGGCGGTGTCTGGGCGTTTTTGGTAAATGGCTTAATTGCACAAGAGTATCTTTTAAATTTTATTTTGTTGCACACAAATACTCTAAAGTTGGTAAACTGGATTTGATTTGGTATGTATTAAATATTTGATGTATTTTAAATAGTATATATATTTATATATAAACATAAATATATTATATAAAAATAATTAAAATAATTAAAAAATGCAAATCCGCCTATGCCGATTAATCCCCGATTAATTCCCGATTAATGCTCTGGACACTAGGCGCTAGCAATCCGAACGCCTAGCGCCTAGCGTTTTTTACAACCTTGGATATGTGACGTTTGATGAGTTAGCATTGATAAAGAGACGTGGACCGACGGTGGAGCCTAAAGAGACAAGTAGAGCAGGTTCATATGGAAGTGTTGAAGGTTACTAATAGCTCAGCTGTTGACTCTAGCCGAAGTTCACCAAAAACTGCAGATGAAACAATCCAGATAGAAGGTGATGATGGTGGTTTAGTTCTAGATGGTGGAGATACCTCTTCTCCACGGATAGCATGACAAATGGATTCCATTATTGTCTCAAGACCTAGGCGTGAGATACGGCGACCTGCGAGGTATACAGAGATGGTCTCATTTGCTTTCCCTGCAGTTAGTATTGATATACACACGTCCTACAGCGATGTAGAGCATTCAGAAGACCCAGAGAGGTGGAGAAAAGCAATGGACAAAGAGATGGAATCAATGTGAAAAAATGATACATGGAAATTGATGGAGCTTCCTAGTGAAAAGAAAGCAATTGGTTATAAGTAGGTCTACACCAAGAAAGATGGAGCCGAAGATGGAGATGTACGCTTCAAGGTGATGTGTCCATAATTTCAATCATTTTCATGCATCATTTCATGCCATTTTCATCGCTCGAAGTTCACTTTAAGTATTTTATTGTGTATTTCACGATATTATTGATTCTCGTATCAAATTGTGAATGTTCATGAATTTCGAAGTGATTTGGAGCTATATTGGACGATGGACACGAACACCGATACCGGAGCGTCAATGGCATCGTGCTTGATGAGCTGAATCTGTTGGAGAGCAAGAGAAGAAGTGAAGAAGAAGAAGATCAAGAGAAAGCTAACTCGACTGCTGAATTCCAGACCGCTCGATCGAGCGGCATGACCCGCTCGGCCGAGTTGGTGTCACAAAGAGCAAGAAGAGAGTGAAGGCCAATGGGGTCAACTGGCAGAAGGTCGCTCGGCCGAGCGACCCAAGCGCTCGGGTCGAGCCACGCCCACTACTTTTACCTGAAATTTTGTCTCCTTAGCTCGATCGAGCGGCCAACCCACTCGGCCGAGCTGCCTATTTTGCCAGACCCACAAAATGAAGCACCAAGATAGCACCCGACCGAGCGCTAGGGCGCGCTCGACCGAACGCCATGCTGCCAAAATTTAAATTATGGATTTTAAGTGGGTTTTGGATCAGTTTTCTTGGTATCTGTGAATTTTAGTGGGTTTGTATAAATAGTAACACTTAATTAGGTTTTAGGAGGCTGGATTTTCTGAAACTTTTTGGTAGCCGTCGCTTTGGAAAACGATCTCCTTGTCTTTTGCTACGATTTGATCTTCGGCGAATGATTAGAATTTGAATATTTTTATATATTATTGCTATTTGAATTGCTTTCTTTCTCTGGATATCAATTTTGCTATGCCCGCGATGTCTTTGATTATTTTTTCTATTGTTTTGATCATGATTTCCTTTGCTATGCTTGAGTAGTGTGTTTCTATGGTTTAGAAATGAACCCTAGGATCCTAGGGATTGAATGCTAGGTTGCCCTTAGTTGAATGAACCTAGGGTTATACTATGGTCGATTGAATCTAATTATTGGGGGATTAGCCCTAGAATTGGAGACACATGAGAACGACTCCAGATATAAGGAAAATCCCCACAAATCTGATTAGGCTTTAGTAGTCGCTTTCTAGGGCTCGTGCTCACGAGAGTGGCATGTGCACTAGGGGTGGTCACCACTAACCCCTAATTCGCTAGTTGGTGCCCTACGAGAGTAGCCCGACTACATAGCCAATCATAATGTAGTGTCTCAACTTTAGTCCATTGTAATGGATGCGGGTTGTTGCATGGGAAATGTGTCAAGCGTAATACATGTATCGAAACGTGAAACCAAACGAAAGTGCGACGACACGTTGAGATACATAAGACGGGTAGCTCAACAGTGGTTGACTACTTGTTCTCATTCTCGGATGTAATATTCTCACCCTAACTCATAATTCAACATAGGATTCTCAACCTAGCGTTCGAGCCCAAAAGACCTAACGAGGATTCCCGATCGCCCTAGATTTCTTATATCTTGTTAAAACCAATCGTCTATGACAACGATTTTCTACGTGACAACCCCTGACCACGTATTCTCTCACTCACGACTAAACACTAAACGACTGCATCCCCAAAGTTCGACACTTCTATTCTATACTGCAACACAGTACACTTGTGGTGAGTCGCGCTTCCGGGTGTAAATCCGAAGCCGACCAAGTTTTTGACGCCGTTGCCAGTGAGGCAACGGTTTGTTTTAGTTTGGAGTCAGAGAGTGATGGTTCCACCAACATTCTACCTTCCATATTTCCTTAGTTACTATATTTCTCTTGTGCTAACAATCCTTTCCAGCATATATTTATTTGTCAGTCATATATTTCGAAAGCTGCAATGTGTCGGCAAAGCATTTCCGTTCAGGATCCATATGGAGAGGATGATCCATTCCAGTATGCATTAAGTGGTATGCTGAACCATGTCAGATCTGCTGGTTTTCTGGTCTTCAAGGCTACTCACGTAAAGCAATTTGAAATTCTAAACTATATTGCAGAGCAAATCCACTAAGGTGCTCTCGAGAACGACGTCCACGCCAGCATTGAAGGGGATACTATTTCCTTCTGCATCAAGGATGTTCCGCAAGCCGACTCTTATGATACGACAAATGAGGTATCCCTTCTTGACGCTTTGAATAACATCATGAAGGAAGCCAGGTGCAATTGGCTAGTATTCCTCTCGTCAACGGATCCATTCGCACATCTTTCAAAATTCATCTCGGAATACTATGCCGACACCAACAACATTCCAAAAGGGATTTGTGTACGAGTTGATACTCACGGGACGTACTTCTTCACCGCCAACATCCCATTTGCGGAGATATTCGAGCACTTTGTCTTGGAGGGACAGATAAATCTCGAAAACACGAATTCCTTAGAGACCGACAATTCTCAGGGAAGTGATTTGGATTATGTACCTAATGATGCATGGGCAAATGAGAACCTTCATCTTGGTTACAGGTACAGCTCGGAAGAACTCGAGAGCTCCGATGATCCAGAAGCAGAACCTGAGATCTTTTACGAGGCACACTCACCACCCAGCTTAAGCTCGAGCTACGAAACGACATTAGACAGTTCCGTCTTAGATGAACCAACACCTGAGGAAGATGCATTTCAGTCGCAGGAAAGCACGGTAGGGGGTACAACGTCCCATGAGGTAGAACTCAAACCTCTGCATGCCAACCTTAAATATGCTTTCTTGGGTGAAAATCACACTTATCCTGCTATAGTTAATGCTTCGCTCACTGAACCTCAACTTGAGGACCTTTTGAAAATTCTTATGGAGCATAGAGACATAATAGGATAAAGTATATCACCGATCTGAAGGGTATTAGACCTGTGTTGTGCGAGCATAGGATTCACCTCGAAGCTAACAATTCCATCTATATAGAACACCAAAGACGTTTAAATCCAAATATGAAAGAAGTTGTTAAAAGATGTTCTGAAACTGCTCGAAGCAGATATTATTTATCCTATCTCGGACAGCAAGTAGGTCAGTCAAGTCCAAGTCGTGCCTAAGAAAGGTGGCATGACTGTCATAAGAAACGATAAAAACGAGTTGATACCAACTAGGACCGTCACTGGCTGGCGGATGTGCATAAACTATAGAAAACTCAACAAAGCCACCCGAAAAGATCACTTCCCTCTCCCGTTCATCGACCAGATGCTTGAGCGACAAGCACAACTATTTCTGTTACCTTGACGGGTATTCGGGTTTTTTCCAAATCCCGCTACATAAGGAAGACGACTTTCACATGCCCTTATGGCACCTTCCCATACCAAAGGAAGCCATTCGGTTTATGTAATGCACCTATGACCTTTTAAAGGTGCATGACTTCTATCTTCTCCGATTTTATCGAAGATATCATAGATGTCTTCATGGACGATTTCTCCGTGTACGGCACTGAGTTCGGTTCCTGTTTAGCGAACCTGACTAAGGTTCTAGGGCGATGTCGTAAGCACATCCTTACTTTGAAATGGGAGAAATGCCATTTTATAGTCACTGAAGGAGTTGTCCTTGGTCATGTTATTTCATCTAAAGGGATACAAATCGATAAGGCAAAAATTGAGGTTATCAAGGAACTTCCCCAACCGACCAATCTTAAGGGAATTCGGGGCTTTCTCGGGCATGTGGGGTTTTAACGCCGCTTCATTAAAGATTTTTCGAAAATCGTGCGCCCTCTCACTGAGCTACTTGCAAAAGACACGTCATTTAATGTTTTTGATGCATGTTTTGAAGCTTATAACATGTTGAAAGAAGCTCTCATTTCTGCTCCATTCGTCCCGCCACCGGACTGAAATTTGCCATTTGAATTAATGTGTGACACAAGTGATCATGTGGTGGGCGTCGTATTAGGCCATATGAAAGGGGGTGAGCTGCATGCTATCTACTATGCCAGCAAAACGATGGATGAGGCTCAGAGGAATTACACCACCACTGAGAAGGCACTGCTAGCAATGGTGTATTCCATTGAGAAGTTCCTACAATATCTTTTGGGGTCAAATGTCATAATCCATACGGATCACACGGCCTTAAAATATCTGCTAAGCAAGAAGGATGCTAAACCGCAGCTGATACGATGGATTCTCCTTCGTTAGGAATCTGACATCGAAATCAAAGACAAGAAGGGTGTGGAGAATGTGGTAGCAGACCATTTGTCCCTGCTCACTTGCGGGGACAAAGATGACAGTTTGCCTATTGATGGCTCCTTCGCTGGAGAACAGTTGCTTGCAGTCGATTCCGTCAATACACCTTGGTACGCCGACATAGTCAATTTTCTGGTGAGCGGAATCTTGCCACAAGAATTAGTCACTTATTAGCGGAGGAAGTTTCTGAGCGACACCAATCATTATTTCTGGGACGATCCGCATCTCTATAAATCATGTCCAAACGGGATCATCAGGCGGTGCATCCCAAGGAGGAGACCACTTCTGGCATCTCGCACTGCCATGATCAGCCTTGCGGAGGCCACACAGCAGTTACAAAGACCACGACAAAGATTCTCCAATGCGGGTTCTATTGGCTGACACTTTTCAAGAATACCAATGACTATATCAAAGGATGCGACAGATGCCAGAGGACCGGGAACATCACAAGGAGGTATGAGATGCCTCTTAAAAGCATCTTGGAGATCGAGTTATTTGACTGCTGGGGGATCGACCATGGGTCCATTCTCGACAAGCTCTGGGTACAAATATATCCTGGTAGCAGTGGGCCACGTGTCCAAGTGGATGGATATTATAGCCACCCCAATGAATGATGCAAGGGTCGTAGCGAAGTTTTTCAAACCCATCTTCCCCGCTTCGGAGTGCCAAGGATAGTCATAAGTGACGGTGGCAGTCACTTCATTGAAAAGAAGTTCGAAAACTTACTCAAGAAATACGGGGTGCATCATAAGATTAGGCTCGCCTACCACCCACAGACGAGTGGGCAAGTAGAGATATCCAACATGTAGATAAAGATGATTCTTGAAAAGACAATGAGATCGTCAAGGAAGGACTGATCCCAGAAGCTGAGTGATGCACTTTGGGCATACCACACAGCTTTCAAGACCCCTATCGGTACCACTCCTTACAGATTGGTTTATGGAAAAGCTTACCACCTACCAGTGAAACTGGAGCACGGAGCCTTTTGGGCTATCAAAAATCTCAACTACAATTATAAGAATGTAGGAGCGCATCGTCTCTTGGATATCAACGAATTAGAAGAGCTCAGTAGAAATGCCTACGAAAACGCCAGGATATACAAGGAGAAGACTAAAATCTATCACGACAGCCTGATCACTGTAAAGCGTTTCGATGTAGGAGCTCAAGTACTCCTCTATAATTCAAGACTGCGGCTCTTTCCAGGGAAGTTGAAGTCTCGATGGTCGGGCCCATTCAAAGTCCTTCAGGTATTCCTACGCGGATCGGTGGAGATTAAAGGAAAAATTGGATCGTTCAAGGTTAATGGGCAAAAATTGAAGGCCTACACAACCGGCGAGCCGATTGGCGGGAGAGAGATTCACTTTCTCGTCGTATGCTCTTCCACATGACATCACCCGAGGTTAGGGGAGATTGTTGCGCCAATTCGGTATTCTCATTCCACCTATGCCCAGATTTTATCTCACCCAAACTTATAATTGGTGGTGCTGCCTGATTTCTTGTCTCCTTGTACTCCTTCTCCCCTATTATTTTTGGTGCACATCTGTCCACACAGGGCCCATTGTCGTATAGCTTGGGGGTGACCTATTTTGATGTGTCCATCGTCTCATCATCGTCATGTGCATGTTTTGCATTTAGTCGCATTAGTATCATGCAATTGCATTAGTTTATATTTTCCTTTTATTTTTTCTTATTTCTAGGATTTTTATTTTGTTTTATTTTATCCCTCCCTCCCACCCTTAGCATCGTTTTCCAACTTTACGCACGTGTTCTCAGTATTGAGGACATTACTGTGTTTAGCTTGGGGGATGAGCATTATCGCTTTTTATTTATTCTTTTTTTACTTTTTACTTTTTCTTTTTTATTTTTCCATCTTTTCACCCCATTTTTCTTTTTTTAGAATCATGTTTTCTCTTTTGCGTGCTTGCATGTTGATTTCTATTTTATTTTCTATATTTTTTCTTTCTTTTGCTAGGTGAATTCTCTGTGATGATATATCTTATGCTTTCACTACTGTCACAACACTTATTTTTCATGTCATGCTACTTAGAGAATTTCATATTCTTTTTAAGTACCTGAAATATTTCTTTTGATGATCTCTCTAGTGTAAGCGCATAAAACCTATTGGAACTGAATGTGTAGAGTAGTATTTAGTATGCTTTTATTAGATACTCACCAAGATTCACGCATCACTAGCATAACTGAAGCCATGTTATTATGTCTGATTCATAATTCTTGTTGCATGCTTGTGTGAAAAACTTTATTGCTTGACTGCACTACTTGTTGATAGGATTAGGAATACGCATGCTTATAAATGAGTTTAGTTGATATATTATCCTTCTGAACCGTTTGTGTACACTTTTGAATGAACCGAGTGTTATATCAATTCCTTCTCCATTTATACCTTATATTCTCTGCATGTGACTTGATTTTCATCCCCAAACTATTTTTATCATATATTTTCCCAAAATTCCCTACAAATACAAAGTTTACTCCAAAAAGATGAAAAAGTCAAAAATGAGCCAATGAGCCAAAAAGGAGCCAAAAATAAAAAAAACCAATCCTATTGCTCTACAAAATCCAAAAAGAAACAAAGATTCAAAATCCAAAGAAAAATTCAAATTTCATCACTTGGAGCCAATACATATTCTTTTGGGAAAACCAAAACAATATATTTTTTCAAATTCCCAAATTCCAAATCCAATTCTCATTTCCTTGGATGTGATACATCAATCAAAGATTGGGGGAAAAAATCTTTTGACCAAATGAGTGAGCTTGACATTAGAGTGGAGTTGTGAACGAACGAAAAAGTTCGATAATCCTGAAACTTAACGAAACAATTGAGTTACGGAGATTTCCTATGATTTGACATGGGTGTGTGTATGTCTTGATTTTTATTCTATTCTACACTGCATGCCTGATATGAAATTTCTACGCTTCGGTTATAGATTTTGATTGAAAAGTGTGTAGCCATGTTATGTATACTCGATGCTATGAGACATAGGATGTGGATATAGGTGAAGTGTACGAACCCTAGAGAGACCCTTTTTGTTCAATCTTAAACTCTCAAGTACTTCACTTTTATAAGATATGAAATCTCTAGGTAGCGTGTGAGTTATTTTCAGAGTTGTTGTGATTTGCAATGAATGTCCTAGGATCTGAGAGAATAGCTTAGCACTTTTTCTCGTCTTTGTGACCTTTTCCATTTTTATTAATTTTATTCCCCGGTGAACTCCTCACTTGTCTTACTCGAGACGAGTAAGGGGTAAGCTTGGGGATTTTGATGTGTCCCTAATTTCAATCATTTTCATGGATCATTTTATAGCATTTTAATCGCTCGAAGTTCACTTTTCAGTATTTTATCGCGTATTTCACGATATTATTGATTCTCGTATCAAATTGTGAATTTTCAGGAATTTCGAAGCGATTGGAGCTATATTGGACGAGGGACACAAGCACCGATGCCAGAGCATCAATGACATCTTGCTTAATGAGCTGAAGCTATTGCAGAGGAGCAAGAGAAGAAGTGAAAACCAAAAGAAGAAGAAGAAGATCAAGAGAAAACAGACTGAGCTGCTGAATTCCAGACCACTCGATTGAGCGACATGACCCGTCGGCCGAGCGGCATGACCCGCTCGGCCGAGCTGGTGTCACAAAGAGGAAGAAGAAAGTGAAGGCCAAGGGGGTCAACTGACAGATGGTCACTCGGTCGAGTGACCGCGCTCCGAGCCGAGCAACTTCAACTGATTTCTGCCTAGAAATCTCTGTCTCGTTAGCTCGGCCGAGCGACCCCCACTGGTTTTGCCTGGAATTTTTTGTCTCCTTAGTTCAACCGAGCGGATCTCGCTCGGCCGAGCTGCCTATTTTGCCAAACCCACAGAATGAAGCACCGAGATAATGATCGGCCGAGCACCATGTCGCCAGAAATTAAATTATGGATTTTAAGTGGGTTTTGGGTCAGTTTTCTTGGGATCCGTGAATTTATTTTATAAATAGTAACTCTTAATTAGGTTTTAGGAGGCTGGATTTTCTGGAAATTTTTGGTAGCCGTCGCTTTGGAGAACGATCTCTTGTCTTTTGCTACGATTTGATCTTCGACGAACGGTTAGAATTTGAGTATTTTTATATATTATTACCATTTGAATTGCGCTCTTTCTCTGGATATCAATTTTGCTATGTCTGCGATGTCTTTGATTATTTTCTATATTGGTTTGATCATGATTTCCTTTGCTATGCGTGAGTAGTGTGTTCTATTGTTTAGGGATGAACCCTAGGATCCTAATGATTGGATGCGAGGTTTCCCTTAATTGAATGAACCTAGAGGTATTCTATGGTCGATTGAACCCAGATTTTGGGGGATTAGCCCTAAAATTGGAGACACGTGAGAACAACTCCAGATTTAGAGAAAATCCCCACGAATCTGAATAGGGTTTAGTAGTCGCTTTATAGGGCTCGTGCTCACGAGAGTGGCATGTGCACTAGGGGTCACCACTAACCCCTAATTCGCTAGTCGGTGCCGTGCGAGAGTAGCCCGACTAGTAGAGCCAATCATAGTGTAGTGTCTCAACTTTAGTCCATGGTAATGGATGCAGGTTGTGGCACAGAAAATGTGGCAAGCGTAATATACATATCGAAACGTGAAACCAAACGAAAGTGCATCGACACATTGAGATACGTTAGATAGGTAGCTCAACGATGGTTGACTACGTGTTCTCATTCTCGGATGTGATACTCTCACCCCAACTCATAATTCAACATATGATTCTCAACCTAGCGTTCGAGCCCGAAAGACCTAGCGGGGATTCCCGATTACCCTAGATTTCTTATATATTGTTGAAACCAATCGTCTGTGCCAACGATTTTCTACGTGACAACCACTGACCACATATTCTCTCACTCCTCACACTTAAACACTAAACGACTGCCTCCTCAGAGTTTGACACTTCTATTCTATACTACACCACCGTACACTTGTGGTGAGTCGCGCTTCCGGGTGTAAACCCAGAGCCGAACACAAGACCAGACTTGTTCCAAAAGGATATGCTCGGAGATAAGGCATTGACTATACAAGATCTTCTTCCCAGTGGTCAAACATTGCTCTATTCGGATTCTATTGACATTGGTGCACAGCTCGATCATGAGTTGGTACAACTAGATGTTAAGACTGCATTCTTACATGTGGAGCTAGAAGAAGAAATCTATATTACTAAACCTGATGGCTACGAGAGACAAAATGGACTTGCATGTAGCTTAAAGAAGTCTCTGTATGGGTTGAAGCAATCGCCTAGACAGTGGTATAAGCGTTTTGAGCGCTTCATGGCAGAAGATCAAAGGTACATACTAAGTCTCTATGATCATTATGTGTTCTTTTGGATACTATACGATGGGTCATTCATCTATCTTCTACTTTATGTTGATGACATGCTCATACCATCTTCAAATAAAGTAGAGATTCAAAGATTGAAGAAAGAATTAAGTTGTGCGTTTGAGATGGACCTAGGCGAAACATGAAGAATTCTTCGCATAGAGATCAACCTAAACCGAAATAGATGTATTGTATATCGTTCACAAAGTCGCTACTTGAAGACAATTATTCGGATGTTTGGTTGTGAAAGCATGAAGTTTATAGCTACTCTGCTTGCACCTCACTTCAAACTTGGTGCCAAGCATCGCCCGAAGAACGGAAAAGAGAATAAGGTCATGGAAAGTATGACATATGCTAATAAAGTAGGTGCCTTGATGTATGTCATGGTATGTACACAACCGACCTATCACATGTCGTGAGCATGGTGAGCCGATACATGCATAATTCAGAGAATGTACATCGGCAAGCAGTACAGTAGATACTATGATATATCAATGATAACATTGATGTGGGATTGACATATAGCCGATGTGATGATGGTCCGCAAACTGTAAGCTACGTCGATTCCGACTTTACAGGTGACCTAGATGGAAGGAGATTTATGACGGGCTATATCTTCACCCTGTCAAGAGCTCTGATTTGTTGACGAAGTATTCTTCAGTCTATAGTGACATTGTCTATTACATAGGCAAAGTATATGACATTGACTAAAGCAGTAAAAGAGACGATATGACTCATTGGCTTGATGGACTTAGAGTTATACCAAGAGTGGTATGACCTGCATTGTGATAGCCAAAGTATGGATCACTTAGCTCAGAACCAAGTCTTTCATACACCACCAAGCATATCGATGTTAGATACCACTTTGTCTGTGAATGTGGACGAAAAAGACGGTGACATCAACTTGTTAAAGATCGGAACAGAAGACAACCCAGCGGGCATGCTAACTTAGGCCGAATCTGGAATCAAGTTCAAGTTGCTTGGATTTACTCAACGTTGTTCCGAGATAATGTCGATGGTGGCCCCAGTGAGGCTCAGGAGGAGCCAGGTGAGCTCTTCAAGGCAAGTTGAAGGGAACATGAGATGATTTTCGCCGAGGAAAAGTATTGAGTGTTGATTGTGTGACATATGCCTAAATCTCGCCAAGGTAGATATTTGTAAATAGTTAGCTCGAGTAGCTCGGAGACACCGACTACAGGATGAATAATCCTTCTCGAATTAGAGTTGCTCTCCCACTAGAATTCTATTTGAGATCGGATTGCTCTCTAATTAGAATTCTATTTGAACTAGAGTTCCTCACTCGTATGAAAGAGATTCATGCACATGCCCTAGGGCTATAAAAGGGGCGGGTTAGGGAGTGTTTTAGAGTGAGCACGCATTGAGAAAAGCAAGAGAGCTTTGAGCCGCCATTATTGAGAGCCAATTTGAGAGATTGTATTGAGAGCTTTTAGGAAGATCTTGTGTGCTTCTTCATTGAAAAGATAGAAGAGTTGTATTTGTTCTTCATATTGAAATAAAGCTATTGAGTGTTCCCGTGGCCGGTCGACAACATAAAGATTCAATCATTTTTGTGCTCTTGTTGTTTGATTGCTCATCCCCTCACCACCGGTTCGTCCGACGATCCGAAGCTTCCGAAGTGTTGCGCACAACATTCTTTGCATCCAATGAGTGTGTGTGCGAGCGCGTGCATGTGTTCCCTATCTCAACCATCAACCAGAAACAAAACTGTCAAAGCAAAATAAAGCCAGGCTTCTCAGTGCTTGAAGGATACTATAGAAGGTTGAATATGTTGATTTTACAAGAAGTTTCACCCCACAGTTTGATGCTCGTTTTTCAGCTTTATGCCAGACCACATGGTATGGAAGGAAAAGCAACATCACATGTAAAAAAAGACTTCCATCTTTTGTTGGCAAAGGATTGGTCATATGCAAATATATTCTCCTCCATAAAATATAAAGAGTTGCAATAAAGGAGAAGAAAAGAAGCATGACCCCATTAGCACAAGACACTGGATATGAGAAGTGAACCAACCAGTAGAGGGAATTCACTGAAATAAGCTTTCTAGTCCTAATTTGTAGGTAACCACCAATGAAGTAATCCAACCAGCTAAAAGAGATCAGTTGATCTGATGACAACTAACTTACTTAACCAGTCCACCATCTAAGCAAAGTCGACGACCCAACTCTCACATAATTGAGGGAGTGCTGCAATCTCTGGGTATGTGGAAACCATACAATTGGATTATTCTGTAGGGATTTCGAATAGTCCCACATCGGCCGAAGTGGGGGGATCCGGAGGGTTTAAAATTTAAATAGTGGCTTTGGGAATTCCAATGGTAAGAGGCCTTTTGGGGGAAAGCCCCGTGTTTAAAACCGTGCGAGTGCCGGTGCGGACCCAGATCGTAATAGAAGATGATTGTTTACCCGATTACACAGAACTGTTTACCCGTGTTTAAAACCGTGTGGGTGCCGGTGCGGACCCAATTCTGAGTACATGTAATCTGCGGGTGCACGGTTGCGTCCTCAATTTCTTTGTGCATACAATTGGATTATTCTGTTGGGATTTCAAATAGTCCCACATCGGCCAAAGTAGGGGGATCCGGGGGTTTAAATAGTGGCTTTGGGAATTCCAATGGTAAGAGGCCTTTTGGGGGAAAGCCTCGTGTTTAAAACCGTGCGGGTGCCGGTGCGGATCCAGATAGTAATAGAAGATGATTGTTTACCCAATTACACAGAATTGTTTACCCGTGTTTAAAACCGTGTGGGTGCCGGTGCGGACCCGATTCTGAGTACATGTAATCTGCGAGTGCACGGTTGCGTCCTCGATTTCTTTGTGCGGTATTATTCGAGGGTTGCGTCCCTCGTAGCATTGTATGTAATCTGTAATCTTATCTCATCAAATTAGTGGAGAATCACTTGCTTGGCGGCGCCCCCAGACGTAGTCTTCGGATGAACTAGGTAAACAATTTTGTGCCTTTCTTTTGTTGTTTTTCATTCGATTGTTTTTTATCATCGGATTATTGTGTAACATATTCGGCTTGATTATGTTTCTCCAAGTTCTATGCAGTTTGCAGAAAATCCAAAACCATA
Organism: Scilla litardierei; assembly: GCA_030789695.1. Classification (NCBI taxonomy): domain Eukaryota; kingdom Viridiplantae; phylum Streptophyta; class Magnoliopsida; order Asparagales; family Asparagaceae; genus Scilla; species Scilla litardierei. The sequence goes on from CM061142.1 coordinate 531,377,929, forward strand.
CCACTTATTCCAGGAATCCAGATCCCTTCATAGTCTAGGAGACATGTGGATGTTTCTCTAGCCATAAAGCGGCCTTTTGTTTTCTGGCAGGCCCTCCTCATTGTTTTCTTGGAAAGAAACAATTCAAAATCAAATAGAATACTAACACAGTAAGTGCTGGGAGAGAGATTTCGTTTCCCTTTTGGTATACATACGCTTTGATATAGTCTGTGTGTGTGAGAAATTCATATCAGTTCCTCTAAAGAACAATTGTTTAATTAATGACTTCCTAATGAAACATGAGGCAATTGGACTTGACATTTCACTCAAGAGAAAGAAAATGACAAAAGAAAAGGGCAAAAGGAAACGAAGAAGAAGCAAAAAGAACAAACAGCCAGCCACAAGGTTTTGGTCAAATTTTACATTAGCCTTCTCAAGTTGGAGTTGGCCATAGCCACCCTAACTAAATGGAAAGAAGTTGTGGTTTGGGAGAATTATAGCCAGCTTTAATTTCTATAAAGAGGACCAGAAAGAATATACTTTGCAGTAGCACTTCATATGCAGAGTAGTGAGGATACCACCATAAATAATTACAAACAAATCATACTAGTAAATGATTTTTTCTCTGGTATATTTAAGATTGTTTTTCTTGATAATTTTAAAAAGAGTTTATAAAAGTTGATAGTTTTCAATATAATTACTAAACCACAAAACCATACTTCCTTGTTCGTTTCTACTGTAGCCGTCCCTGAGTTACATGAAATGGATGTCCTAGTGTAGTGTTGCTAGCATAGTGTCCTGGGTTTCTGAAACAACAAAAAATTGTAAAACATTGAGTGCTCTAGTAACATTATTAAGGGGTGATCATTAGGAGCACAGAAGATGAAGATTAGGAGATAGTTGGGGCGGGGGAAGGGGCTGCAGAAAGGAAAAGAGTGTGGTCGTAGGATGTTTATTTGATTTATTGCATACAAACTGACCTAAGGTTATGGATTAAAAGCACGCAACTTCAGCAATAACTGTTATGGGTGCACTATTTTGTCCTTAGGAAACAGATATTAAAACAAATAAACAAACAGGTTATACATAAGTAGGACAATTCAACCAAAATTTGGCATGTCCGACTCCCTTTGGCTGCCATATGTGTGTAAGTCCAAGTTCGACACATCTAAAAGTACAGAAGACACATCTAAAAGTACAGAACGTTTATTCACCTCAATGATATGTTAATATGAAGTCGTTATGCTCCTTTTATAGTTAGCTTGTCCATGTCGGACAAAAATGATAGTTTATAATTCATTTTATGGTTATGTGCTTTCATTAACAACCGCATGTATCATCTTAAATGACCATTTTATAAAGTAGCTGCCTAGGAGTTTAATCGGTTTTAGGGTAGTGACCACTTCAATTAGACCCGCTTAAGTGGTCAGATATTCTCACACTTACATATTATTTTAATTCAAGTTCTCTTTAAAAAAGTATGTATGATATAACATGGATGAATAATCAAATAGTAGTCACACTTTCATTATTCCATAGTTGTACAACGAAATATACATTTAGGTAGCCAACATGGACGCATCACTCCGATATGGAAGAAATGCTATAGAAATACATATAATACATGTGTTAGACACACATGCCACATGACATCATGATAGGAGTGTTCATGATATGTAGTTTTACAATTATAAAGTGTGGAAATGGACTTATACCAGGATAAAAAATTTCTTATGAATTCTTAATTGAACGAGAAGACATAGTTGATGGTCCTTAATTATTATTTCATTAAACTATCCATGTGGCTTCCTCCATATTTTGTGCATACCGATATAAGTTTCTTTTGGTTCATATGACATTTTTTACATCATACTTTTCTCCTTTTTCCTGTATTTTGCTTCCCTGTATTTTTTTCTTTCTATCTTTTTTTAAAATTTTCATTGTTTTAGTTTTTTTTACTCTTCTTTTGTTGTTTTTCAAGTTCTCCTTTTGTTTTCCCCAATTGTTTTCTACTTTTACACATTTGATTTCTTCATACATAAAGAAGTTAGCACGATAAATAATTTATATTAATTTTATTTTTTTTGTTTCAACAGTTACCATTCTCTGGCACTTATTTCTCTAAATGTTTGCCTCTTTAAAAATTCTCATCAATCACTTAGAAAATGAAGGCAATCGAACAATAAATAACACTAGATAATTCTTTAGTTCTCAATAAGGATTAAGGCCATTAACTAGTCATGGAAACTACTAGTGGGCTGATTAGGAAGCAGTCTCTAAGCAGCCACTGAAGTGGTCAAGTTTTATTCCATACTTTCCAAAAATTTGTACATGAGTTAAAAGCATGGCTGTGCAGAAAAAACATGCACATATTTACAGTCATCTACCTAGGGTTTGGAGTACTCTCATGTCCGACACCCCACATATATGCCAGCACACGACACCCATGTCAGCATCTACAATTGTGCTTATTGCAAACAATATTATAGCATGGCAGACCAGGAAGAATAATCATGAAGATTAAGCAACATGCTCCATCAGAAACTTCTATATCAAATCTACCTATGATAAAATAAGAATTAGACTAGAAGTGAAATTAGAAGCTTAAGTCGGGATACAGTGTCTCAAGCAAAAGCAAAAACATTTTAACCGAAGGGAGTAATGTACACGTAGTAAGAGAAAATAAAATCCAAAAACAAATCTGAATGGTCTTACATGACAATATATGCATGTTTGTCGGGGTTTTATAGGTAAATTCATCATATGTGACAGGTCAACTATCTAAAAATGATAGTGTGGAAGTCTCCAGTCAATTCACATCTAATTTCAAGCATAGGGGTATAATAAGCAATAAACAATTTACTCCTGCACATTAAACCGTACAGAGTTTAGAAGGAAGCATAGTTACCCAGTCTCCAACCACGAACAAGCTCACTAAAACAGGATTGTGCAGATCTCGTTTTATTCTTAAAGCATAGACATCAAGACAGGCAAGTCCAAGGCTCCACAATACTTGTAGTCCCATGGAAGCAATCAAGTAGCTGCATGTAGGAGACACAGTTAAAACACAAAATAAGAAAGAGTGCATGTTTAGAGAAGTAATCTGAAGTTATGAACACTTCTGTTTAATAAGAGCAGAAAAAATAAGACACTATAAGGAAAAAGGTTGTATTTTGTGGATTATCCTCTCTTGTTTTAATATGCCACTAGAGTCGATCATGCAAATGAAACAAGAAATTCTAATACAATATATACTGTGAAGCAAATAGTGACACATAACACTGCTGCCATAAATGAAGCCAACCAATGTGCGGCTTTGTACTTCATTCGCAAATATCATGTTGAAGCATTAGACAAACACACCACCAGAAATTTGATAGTTGGGCATCGATGGATTTATAAGACAACAATCAACCAAGTAATGAACGGAGATTGGAGCCATAAATTCTCTACTAATTATGTTTGTAATTCAAAATTCCAATAAAAATTATGGTATTCCTTATCCTATTATCTTTCTTCCTTCAGAAATCCAAGCCTGACAGCTATACTGCATCTACAAAATTTAGAAGACAAAATATTCTAGACACTATACTCCAATATTAAGGAGCCAAACGATACTGGAAACTATCTCCAACTCTTAGCCACCAATTTTGATGCTTTTTGTCTATTCACCTCAAGTTGCATTGCCTCCCTGCACAACAGGAATAATCTACCAAACTACCTTCTCACTTGATGTAAATTTGCTGCAATTTGTGCAACAATCCTCAAACAGCAGCTGCAACCCCTTGAATCACACTTGAACAGCAGCTGCAATCCCTTGATGGATGATTTAATATAGAAGATGAAGAATTGAACTCTAGATTCAAGTACATAACCTTATCATGTGAAACTTCTCCACAGTACTAAACCTTTTACTGCTTCTAGAAAAAAAAATTTTACTTTCCTTCAGGCATAGCTAAGACAATGCATAGCCAGAATCATGTAGCTCCCACTATGGCACTTCAAACTACATTATCAAATTTTTCACCCTATCCGACAGGAAATACAGGGAGGCAATGTCGCAGCATGGAAAAGATTGAGTTAGCCTCTAATAGAACCCAAATGAAAAACATTACCTCAGTTGGGTGTGAACAATCAAAGTCCACCAGCTGAACGAAACTGAAGTTGGACACCACAAACCCAAACCACCACCACCCCAACGCACACAAACCCACCCCCCCCCCCCCCCACCCACACACACAAACAAAACAACCCAAACCACATCCAGAAAAAAAGCACCCACGCAAAAAATTTGTAAAAAATCTTCACATTTCAGTCGGTAAAATATACTTTATCACCCACTACAAGCCAATGTAAATGTCCTACGCCAATATGCGAACATCACTAAACACACTGTACTATCTCCAAGATGAAATTTTGGCTGCAAGCAAGATCAAAAGCAGAAAAAAGAAACAAACGACAAAATTTTAAATAAAAATGAGGGGAAATTCCTTTTACCAGAAGGCGGTGTAATTGGAAAACCCTAGAGCTGAGAGCATGACCCCGATCGAAGCACCGGCGAAAAGACATTGCCCCAATCTCAGCAGCAGCCCACTGACAGTCCCAGGACTCCCCACGACCACCTTCATCCCTTCTCAAAGCCCCCTCAGGGGACTTCCTAAATACACCCTAATTCCGCCGTCTGATTCCTCCTAAACTAGAGGCGATTAATTCGACTCCGCCAATGCAAATGGGTAAGTTGAAACCCTAGAAATCTCTGTCTCTCCCCTTTTTTCCCTAATTTTAAGAGTGATTTCGATTTCTTTTTTATGACCAAGGGTCGTGTTCGGTGGATTGCTTTGAGAATAAAAAGAAATTATTTTTTAAAAATGAGACCTTTTATCACAGTAGAAGAAATGTCACAATCCGTGGTCTCGGCCTCCGACACGTAAGTTTCGGGTCGGAGGCTTATCCCCACCCCCGCTTTACGTTACTGTACGCTCGACGGCTCGAAGTAGCGTGGAATGACAGCGATAAACGTGCAGTTCTTTTGAAATGTGGAAGCGTTTATCATACTTTCTCCGTTTTGTTTGTTTTTCCTTTGTTTTGCCTTTTTTAACCGGTAACTCCGGCGGATGTTGGGCTAATTTACAACGAGGTGGGGCTATAAACACCATGCGGCCTATATTGCGGTGCCCATCAAATTAAAAAAAACCTTTCACTTTTGGTGTTTTCTTCGTTTGGTGTCTGTTTTATACGTCGTTGGTTTCGTTGGAAAACTTACGTAAGAGTAGAATCTATTGATACTAATTTGGTGATCTTTCTTTGTTGTTTTTATCGAGTAGATGATGCCTTATTCGAAGGGCCAAAATCTAAAACAAAAACGACAAAAAGGCCACGAAATTGGGATTAATGGATTCTGCTTTTCATAATCTTTCCAACGATATCAACAACGCGTAAAACAGGTACCATACAAAGAAGATATCGTTGGTGAAAGGTTTTTTACTTGACACGCACATCAATATACACTATATACACCTTTTTACAAGCACAAAGAAATCATGTAGGGCAGCGGTGATACTTGCACTCTCGGACAGCAAAATGCGATGACATGGCTTGATTTGAGCCAGAAGATTAATAAAGGGGTTTGGGTATTTGTCTTTTACTTTTTAAAATTTTTTTCCAACATTGCTAATTTCAAGTCTCAAAATCATTACTCATGTAAAAGAATGTTGTGATCATATGATTGTTGGTTGATATCATTGCAACGAAACAAACTCGCAGCATGTGATGCTTGTTGTGCTTTTGCTTACGTATGGTCTCGATTTTTTTTACTATTATCACCAACCTAGTTTTGTTTGCAACATTAACGTGCATGGGTTTATTAATAATTGTGCAACATTTCATGTATGCGACGCACAGCTGTTATGATTTACATAGCTTCATTGTGATTTACATAGCTTCATTGCGATTCAGATTCAAGAGAAAGAGTCATTTCTCCCTTGGAACTTATTTTCCTGATTCAAGAGGATTCAAATTGAAATGTTGAAGCAAGATGCATTTGGCCTATGATGGTAAGACTGAAATAACTTGAATTGCACGAAGAATCTTGTCTAGAAATTGTTTGAATTGAGTGCGGAACATTACCAGAATCTATGAAGAAGTGGAAGAAATCCGGATATAGATCTTCTTATTAATCGTACGAATGGAGAGATGGAGATGAGAAGCCATTTCCTTCTCTCTTCTGTCTTACGCACTTTTCTAAATGAGAGCGTAAAAAATATAATGTACGTCAACAAGAGACCACGCCCCCTTATTTATAGATTCTGCATTTTACTAATCAGCCATCATTAATTAGTAATTGCATCAGGAATTCCACACATTTGCAAATAAGTCTACACACTTATTATTAATTAAATAGGATCATAAAACTTAATTTGATCATTACAATTACGTCCTAAATTAATTCTTTAGTAATATATATGTGACAATAAATGCAACATGTGTGCGTCCACAAGTCCAAATGCAAATACTGGTTATATACAATGATATGAAGTCCATAATTCCACCAATCTCACACTTGGACTACATAGCCATGTGTATAAATAACTCATCTTGATCACACATAAATTACTCTGTAAAACTGAATGTGTGTACACAACTGAATTTAAAACATCTCGTCTGTTGCGGGGTAGAACTCGCGTACAATGAATTTGTATTAAGGGAAACCAAGGGCACGGTGGTTAGGATTTGGATGTGATTAGGGTAGGCTATTTGACAAGTAATGAGGGTAGTGACGAGGCTGGGCGCACTACGAAGGCCGACCACTAGATCGATCCCGCGAGGACTCTGCCCACCTAATGCACTGCCGGAGGCGGGTGTCACGACCCGCTTCCCTTAAATGGAGGCAAGACGTGAGAAGGTCCGCTCAAACGTGGAGCTGTGAAGCTGCACGCCTGATAAGCGTAAATTTAGTATAAGCAGGTCCCTGTAATTGCAAACGAAACAACAACAATAATAATAATATGAGACGGATATGAAATACCAATCCCACAGTTTGTCCACAAAATATTCAACATCATAGAAAAGCCACCAGGCTAAAAGAAAGAGTCTAAAGGCCCAGAACAAGGCCAAACAAAAGACGAATATAACAGAGTATCAAACTAGGTGCCACGCACCGACAACCCAAAAGATCTAACAAAACTAGACGTAGACACTAAGACTGATCTCCAGTGTCTACGAAGTCCTCGTCCAACACGGGCGCAAGCTCGGCGTCCGCAAACACCTCACCCTCAGCAAGTAACTTGGGCTCAAGGTCTAACATGCGTCACCCAAAAGAGAAAGGGGCACATGTCAGCAAGTCTAAAAGACTTGAGCAAGGAAACTGAAAGTAACTAACAACCTAGCATTTACAATATTAAGCAATGATATGACAGTTAAGTATGATGCGATAGTTTAAAGGAAGAGACAAGCACGCACGATGTAGCCAAAGCTACCAAATCACTAATCACTTATCATTTATCATTTATCACTTATCACTTATCACTTGTCACTTATCACTTAGTGCATAGAGAGTCCACCTGCTGGCCAGCTCGTGGCTCAGGCCGCTTATCTCTATCACTATTGATCACTTGAACACTAGAGATTTTGCCTGCTGGCCGGAGTGGCGGATCAGGCCAACTCGGGGCTCAGGTGGCCGCTTATCTCTTACCCCACCCATATGTGTCGAGCGTTGGGGTTTCCAACTACAGGGCTCGCTTCTGGAACACGAGCCAGGTAAATAATAGTATTGTAGCGTGTGCTACGCAATCACGATGACCAATCAATATGCAATGCCAGGAACAGATAATTGCGTACCGTTAATTGAATTTAAACGTGACAGGCAAAATGCAATGACATGATCATATTCGCGTACCGTTAATTTAAAGTAAATGTGACATACAAGCATGATGAAGGTGACTGACCAAGCTTCGTTGTCAAGCTAGGTCAATGGCGTCTAAACGGCTATCCTTTCACCGTCTAGTCTCTTTTACGCTAAAGCAAGGGAAATGGCCTAAGACATGGCCCAATTCAAGAGTTGCAAGTTTCACTTGCCTGATACCGGGATTGACGAGCAATGAAGATCGTCACAAGCTAACTACGGAATAGATCGCTGTTATGGCAAAACAATCATTAGAACAATGATTCTAAATCTATTTCTTATTAGAATCCTAACTTTCTAATAATCCATTTTATTAGGGTTTCACACATGTCAATGGGGGTTATGCTAAAACTAAAGGAATCGAGTATTACCGTGAAGAGGCAGAGGAGCGATGCCGAGCAACCACGGCAACGGAAGAACGATCCGGCTCAGATCTGGAAATGAGGGAAAAATCTGGAGAAATGGGTTTGGATGTGGATTTTGGGGTTTTGATGAAGGTTTGGGGAAGATGAGAGATGGGTTGTGACAAGGGAGGGTTTGGATGATGGAGGATGAGCTTGGGATGAAGGATTAATGGCTTGAGGAAGATGGGGGCTCAATGGGGGAGAAATTAGGGTTTTAGGTCATGAGGGAGAAGAGGAAAACGTTTGGAGGGGTATTTATAGAGTTTGGTGGCGGCTAGGGCAAAACTAGGGTTTACAGCACTGGTTAGTCGGTCAAAGAACAACCACTGACCGACTAGTTTGGGAACTAGTCGGTCGGTCGACAAACGTAGACCGACTAGGTGTAAACAGTAGCTTCAGTCGAAAACCTGAACTAAGAGTTAGTCGGTCAATGAACAACTACTGACCGACTAGTTTGGCATCTAGTCGGTCGATGAACGTTCATGGACCGACTAAGAGTGAACAGTATTGATACCAAGAATTAGTTGAAGAGTTAGTCGGTTAAAGAAGCATTGCTGACCGACTAGTTTGCAACCTAGTCGGTCAACCAACCTTCTTAGACCGACTAACGATAAACAGTAACTCCTGAATAATTTAGAAAGCCAACTAGTCGTTTCAAGAAGGATTGCCGACCGACTGGATCGTCATCTAGTCGGTCGGTGCCCCTTCTTATACCGGCTAACGTGCACCAAAAGTTTCGATACGGAGCGCGGAGCTCCGGGATCGATTCATAAGACTCCTAGGCTTGATCTAACAGTAAGATACGACCGTTATGAAGCCCGTCACGAATGACTTACTCCGAAATCGACGATCCTAAGGAAGAAACGAGAAAACACGACGAAACGATCGAAAATGAAAGTTACGGAGACGAAAACCACACATGAGGAGAAAATCCACCAAAACATATATTATAATATAATAAATCCAGATACATGAAAACCAGTCGTTACATCCTCCCCAACTTAAGAAAAATTCCGTCCTCGGAATTTCCAAACACTCACATGTCCGGAAACAAAAGTGGGAAACGCTCTCACATCTCATCTTCTCTCTCCCAAGTGGACTCTCCCGGCGAACCGTGCCGCCACATCACTCTAACAAGATCGACGACCTTGTTTCGAAGTGACTTCTGACGCCTGTCCAGAATCTGCACTGGATGCTGGTCATACGTCAAATCTGAGCGAACGGTGATCTCCGAGAAATCCACGGCATGAGACGGATCGCTGATGTATCGACGGAGCTGCGACACATGGAAAACATCATGGACTCCTTCCAAAGATGGCGGCAAGGCTAAGCGATAAGCTACTTCGCCGACCCTCTCCAAAACATCAAATGGTCCAATGTATCGCGGGCTCAACTTCCCTCGCTTCCCAAAACGAATCACTCCACGATTCGGGGAAATCCTCAGAAACACATGGTCGCCCGGCTGAAACTCCAAAGGACGACGTTTACCATCCGCCTAATGCTTAAAACGGTCCTGAGCAATCCTCAACCTCTCCCGAATATTCCTGACGATATCCACGGCCTCCACGATCATCTCAGGTCCCAACAGCTCCCGATCACCAACGTCATCCCAACTCAATGGCGATCGACATTTCCTCCCATACAAAGCGGCAAAAGGCGCCATGCCAATAGACGCCTGGAAGATGTTGTTGTAAGAGAACTCTACCAAGTGCAGATGGTCCTTTCACGAACCCTTGAAATCCAACATGCACGCTCTCAGCATGTCCTCCAAAATCTGAATCGTCCTCTCGGACTGGCCATCCGTCTGCGGATGGTACGTCGTACTGAAACTCAGACGCGTACCCAAACTCTTCTGCAAACTCTGCCAGAACTGAGATGTGAACCTCGTGTCTCTGTCAGACACGATACTCACGGGGACTCCGTGAAGTCGCACGACCTCCTCCATGTATCTCCTTGCTAGCGCCTCAGTGGACTGTCCCACTCGGAACGGAATAAAGTGCGTGGATTTGGTCAATCGATCTACGATCACCCAAATCGCGTCATTCTGCTTCGGACTCCGAGGTAGTCCAGTCACGAAATCCATAGTGATGTGTTGCCACTTCCACTCCGGAATCGGAAGCGGTTGCAGCAACCCGGCCGAACGCTGATGCTCCGCCTTCACTTGCTGGCAAACCAAACACTTGGTCACACTCCGAGCCACACTCCTCTTCATGCCATGCCACCAAAAATTCAAACGAAGATCCTGGTACATCGTGGTGCCACCCGGATGCACAGAATACGGCGAACTGTGTGCCTCCACCATCAACTCCTCTCTAATATCCCCAGCTGGCACACACAACCTGGCTCCAAACCTCAGCGAGCCATCCTCATGAATCAAAAAGTCAGTCCGCAGACCTGCTTCAACCTGCCCTCGAATCCTTACCAATTTCGGATCTCCGGCCTGACTCGCCTTAATCCGATCCACGATTTTTGACTGCACCTGCATGTACATCAACGAAGAAGTCACCCCAGGAAGGACAATCTCCACACCAGACTCGTAAAAATCTTGCTGCAATCTCCACTGTGAGGTCAACATCATCACCGCGAGAAGCCTACTCAAAGCATCTGGAACTACATTCACCTTACCGGGGTGATACTGCAAATCAATCTCAAAATCTGCCATAAACTCCAACCATCGACGATGTCGCATGTTGAGCTCCTTCTGAGTAAAAATATACTTCAAGCTTTTGTGATCGGTGAAAATCTTCACTTTCTCACTCAGCAGGAAGTGCCTCCAAATCTTAAGAGCAAATACCACGGCAGCCAACTCCAAATCATGCGTCGGGTAATTCTTCTCATGAACCTTGAGCTGACGAGATGCATAAGCCACAACATGCCCGTGCTGATGCAACACACAACCGAGACCCTTGCCAGAAGCATCGCAAAAGATCTCAAATCCACCGCTGCGATCAGGCACAACAAGAATATGGGCAGTCGTCAGACGCTCTCTCAGAACACCAAAAGCACTCTCACAATCACCCGACCAAACAAAAGGTACATCCTTCCGCGTCAATCTGGTCATCGGCTCGGCAATACGGGAAAAGTCCTTAATGAAACGACGATAATATCCCGCCAAACCAAGGAAACTCCGGATCTCGGAAGCTGACGACGGAACGGGCCACTCCCTGATGACCCTAATCTACTCGGGATCCACAGAAATACCATCTCCACTCACCACATGCCCGAGAAAAGCAACTCTATCCAGCCAGAACTCGCACTTCGAAAACTTAGCATACAACTGATGCTTCCTCAAAATCTCCAATACCATCCTCAAGTGCGAGGCATGCTCTTCCTCCGACTTCGAGTAGATCAGAATGTCGTCAATAAAGATAACGACAAACTTATCTAAAAAGTCGTAGAAAATCAGGTTCATCAAATTCATGAAAACCGCGGGTGCGTTAGTTACGCCGAAAGGCATAACCAAAAACTCATAGTGTCCATACTTCGTCCTGAACGCTGTCTTCGGAACATCTTCCTTCTTCACCTTTAACTGATGGTAACCACTCCTCAAATCCAATTTAGAAAACACCCTCGAACCTCCAAGCTGATCAAAAATATCATCGATGCGAGGCAACGGGTATTTATTCTTGATGGTCACCGCATTCAACTCCCGATAGTCCACGCACATACGACGCGAACCATCCTTCTTCTTCACCAACAACACCGGTGCTCCCAACAGAGACACACTAGGATTGATATAAACCTTCTGCAAAAGCTCATCCAACTGCTTCCGCAACTCTTCCAACTCTGCAGGTGCCATACGATACGGCGCCTTCGAAATCGGCTGCGCTCCCGGAACAAGATCAATAGAAAATTCTAGAGCTCGATCAGGTGGCAAACCAGACATCTCCTCGGGGAAGACGTCGCCAAAATCTCGCACCACAGCTGGCCACTCCATCTCCATCTGCATAGCCACAACCCCCACCGGCTTGGCCCAAAATCTGACAGGACCAAGCGAACTGCTACCACGGCTGAACTCAAACACCGGATGTCCGGGAATCTCGAACACCACCTTCTTCCTCCTGCAGTCTATCGTAGCATAGAAGCTCGCAAGCCAATCCATCCCAAAGACCGCATCGTAGTTGGTGATGTTGTGGACAATAAAATCAGCATAAAGCTCATGTCCACAAACCACCACAGAGCAAGGACTGCACCCACGATGCACCGTGACTACTCCATTCCCTGTAACGATGTTCCAACTCTTGGAGAGAGGGGACGTCGACAAGGAATGCTTCTCCACGAAGCTCTGGGCCAAAATGCACATCGATGCACATGAGTCAAAGAGGACTCGGGCAGGGAACGTGCAAACCAAAACCACACCTAACAAACAGTCTAATCAATCACATCTTACTCTAGCAACATTCCTACACAAGCATCCAACATAATTTCAACAATCAACTAATTAGGGAAGGAACAACTAGATTGGAAGTTACCTGTAATGACCTCATCCATGGCCAAAACCTCCTCCTCGGTCATCAGAAATACCTGCCTCCTTGGCGGAACCGCCTGCCGAAAGGCATGCCCCTGCGGAACAAGGGGTACCCCACGACCAGCGGGCACCGGGGCTCTCTGCTGCAACGGCGGGTCAGCAATAGGTGCCTTCCAAGGCTGCTTCAACCTCGGGCACTCCCTGAGAACATGGGCGAGATCTCCACAGGCAATACATTACCCCCAAGAACTTCCTACACGATTCCTTGATATGGCCCTCCTTGCCACAGAAATGGCAAGTCCTCCGAACGGGCCCTCCTGGCCTCTTGGCTGCTACTAGAACCTTCTGATAAGATTCCCGGTCAGAAGAGGTCACAAAACTCTGGAGCTTCGAAGCGAGTCCCTGCAGGAACCTCTGAGCTCTCTCCTCAGCGTCCTGCACCATCTTTGGTGCAAACCGACTCAGCCTCATGAACTCTTGGTGATATCGGTCCACCGACGAGCTTCCTTGCTTCAAATCGATAAAACACTGCAGCATCTCTTCCCTGGCAGCTTTCGGGAAGAACTCACCCTCAAATCTGGCCTTGAAGGTAGCCCAGACGATCGGCTCCTCCAACATCTTCTCTTCAGCATCCCACCAATTCCTGGCGTTATCCCTCAGCTGGCGCTTCGCCAAGTCAACCCAACTAACTTCGTTGACCTTGGACATCTTTAGATTGTCCTCGATATTCCTCATCCATTCATCAGCAGCTAGTGGACCTTCGGTTCCATCAAAATATGCAGGACCCAGCTCTCTGAACTGCTTCGCCACGGGCTCAGGGCGAGGGGCTTCCACCACCCGAGCAGCTCGAGCCACCGGAGCATACTGTACCTGCAGAAGCACACCCTGCTGAACCTGCATCATCTGCAACATCATCCGCATCATCTCTCCGTTAGTAGGCTCCCGCTCAGGCTCCTCGTCATGAGGGGGCGCACCACTACCACCACCACAGGTGATTCGCCTTCCTGCCATCTAATGACACAGAAAACGAAACAATTAGACTCATAGCTTAGGGCTCAGATGTCGAACTTATTTGTTGGACAATCTTGTATTATTATCGTTATCCCGATAATTGCAGTTACAGAAGGACCTGCATGGGCCACCACTAAAACTTGTCACGACCCGCTTCCCTTAAATGGAGGCGACACGTGAGAAGGTCCGCTCAAACGTGGAGCTGTGAAGCTGCACGCCTGATAAGCATAAATTTAGTATAAGCAGGTCCTTGTAATTGCAAACGAAACAACAACAATAATAATAATATGAGACGGATATGAAATACCAATCCCACAGTTTGTCCACAAAATATTCAACATCACAGAAAAGCCACCAGGCTAAAAGAAAGAGTCTAAAGGCCCAGAACAAGGCTAAACAAAAGACGAATATAACAGAGTATCAAACTAGGTGCCACGCACCGACAACCCAAAAGATCTAACAAAACTAGACGTAGACACTAAGACTGATCTCCAGTGTCTACGAAGTCCTCGTCCAACACGGGCGCAAGCTCGGCGTCCGCAAACACCTCACCCTCAGCAAGTAACTCGGGCTCAAGGTCTAACATGCGTCACCCAAAAGAGAAAGGGGCACATGTCAGCAAGTCTAAAAGACTTGAGCAAGGAAACTGAAAGTAACTAACAACCTAGCATTTACAATATTAAGCAATGACATGACAGTTAAGTATGATGCGATAGTTTAAAGGAAGATACAAGCACGCACGATGTAGCCAAAGCTACCAAATCACTAATCACTTATCATTTATCACTTATCACTTATCACTTATCACTTATCACTTGTCACTTATCACTTAGTGCATATAGAGTCCACCTGCTGGCCAGCTCGTGGCTCAGGCCGCTTATCTCTATCACTATTGATCACTTGAACACTAGAGATTTTGCCTGCTGGACGGAGTGGCGGATCGGGCCAACTCGGGGCTCAGGTGGCCGCTTATCTCTTACCCCACCCATATGTGTCGAGCGTTGGGGTTTCCAACTACAGGGCTCGCTTCTGGAACACGAGCCAGGTAAATAATAGTATTGTAGCGTGTGCTACGCAATCACGATGACCAATCAATATGCAATGCCAGGAACAGATAATTGCGTACCGTTAATTGAATTTAAACGTGACAGGCAAAATGCAATGACATGATCATATTCGCGTACCGTTAATTTAAAGTAAATGTGACATACAAGCATGATGAAGGTGACTGACCAAGCTTCGTTGTCAAGCTAGGTCAATGGCGTCTAAACGGCTATCCTTTCACCGTCTAGTCTCTTTTACGCTAAAGCAAGGGAAATGGCCTAAGACATGGCCCAATTCAAGAGTTGCAAGTTTCACTTGCCTGATACCGGGATTGACGAGCAATGAAGATCGTCACAAGCTAACTACGGAATAGATCGCTGTTATGGCAAAACAATCATTAGAACAATGATTCTAAATCGATTTCTTATTAGAATCCTAACTTTCTAATAGTCCATTTTATTAGGGTTTCACACATGTCAATGGGGGTTATGCTAAAACTAAAGGAATCGAGTATTACCGTGAAGAGGCGGAGGAGCGATGCCGAGCAACCACAGCAACGGAAGAACGATCCGGCTCAGATCTGGAAATGAGGGAAAAATCTGGAGAAATGGGTTTGGAGGTGGATTTTGGGGTTTTGATGAAGGTTTGTGGAAGATGAGAGATGGGTTGTGACAAGGGAGGGTTTGGATGATGGAGGATGAGCTTGGGATGAAGGATTAATGGCTTGAGGAAGATGGGGGCTCAATGGGGGAGAAATTAGGGTTTTAGGTCGTGAGGGAGAAGAGGAAAACGTTTGGAGGGGTAATTATAGAGTTTGGTGGCGGCTAGGGCAAAACCAGGGTTTACAGCACTGGTTAGTCGGTCAAAGAACAACCACTGACCGACTAGTTTGGGAACTAGTCGGTCGGTCGACAAACGTAGACCGACTAGGTGTAAACAGTAGCTTCAGTCGAAAACCTGAACTAAGAGTTAGTCGGTCAATGAACAACTACTGACCGACTAGTTTGGCATCTAGTCGGTCGATGAACGTTCATGGACCGACTAAGAGTGAACAGTATTGATACCAAAAATTAGTTGAAGAGTTAGTCGGTTAAAGAAGCATTGCTGACCGACTAGTTTGCAACCTAGTCGGTCAACCAACCTTCTTAGACCGACTAACGATAAACAGTAACTCCTGAATAATTTAGAAAGCCAACTAGTCGTTTCAAGAAGGATTGCCGACCGACTGGATCGTCATCTAGTCGGTCGGTGCCCCTTCTTATACCGGCTAACGTGCACCAAAAGTTCCGATACGGAGCGCAGAGCTCCGGGATCGATTCCTAAGACTCCTAGGCTTGATCTAACAGTAAGATACGACCGTTATGAAGCCCGTCACAAATGACTTACTCCGAAATCGACGATCCTAAGGAAGAAACGAGAAAACACGACGAAACGATCGAAAATGAAAGTTACGGAGACGAAAACCACACATGAGGAGAAAATCCACCAAAACATATATTATAATATAATAAATCCAGATACATGAAAACCAGTCGTTACAGCGGGAGCTGAGCGCAACTTGTGGAGACGAGCTTGCCTGCACAAGGAGCAGTTTGTCAGAAAGGCCGGGTTGGGGTCCAACTCTTACCCTCTCCGATGCCTAAATTAGTATTAGGGCTTAAAAGCGGGGGCTAGGCACGCATGTCGGACTAAAAGTGAGTTGACCTTACGTGACGAGCTATTGTGGAATAACAAAGATAAGGAAGACCTTTGCCCTTGTGTGTGAGTAATAAGATTCGGAGTTAATTTGCCAGCCCCCTACTCCGATGAAGGTGAAGGGGTATTTATACCTGATGGAGGCGGTTAGGTGAGGCTGACATGGCGTGCTGACTCGACGTGCTGAGCTGGCCCGTCTGTCAGCGACAGCTTCGGATGAGGATGTCAGGATCTGGCGTGTCAACCATGCTTTTGTCAGACGGCGCAACGGCCAGGGGTGCTTTTGTCAGGGTGTCAGAGCCGAAAGCACCAAGGGTCAGGGGGCGCAGCGGCCAGGGGGCACTTTGTCAGATTGTCGAGCGGCGGAAGTGTTAGTGGCGTCCTTGTACTAGGTTGTTTATTGTGTCCGACGTGACAAAGAATCATCGGAGTTCGTTTGAGGAGCAAGGCCGCAGATGAGTCGCTAAGTCGCTCCTGATTGATGACGAGCGATCTGGTTATACGCCTTGCGAGCTACGCCCGATGAGCTCGAAGGGGAACAGGCGCGCAACCGGCAAGGATCGTGGCGGAGTGCGCCCTTCCCACTAGTCGAGGCGGAGTGCGCCCTTCCCCTAGTCGTGTTGGACTTCAGGGTCGACGGGCGCCTAGCGGGCCTGGGGAACAAGTGAGCGGCCTACGGGGTTCGGGCGAAGAGTGCCATGTCGCAGGTCTAGGTGGCCTTCGTGATTGAGGGGCGAGCTGGCCGGGTATCCAGCGGGCTTGGATGGAAGGTCGGACTATCACAATCTTTAGGTCGTAACACTTCCCCTAGTCATGTTGGACTTTAGGGTCGACGGGTGACTAGCGAGCCTAGGGGAACAAGTGAGCTGCCTACGGTGTTGGGGCGAAGAGCACCCTGCCGCTGGTCTAGGTGGCCTTCGTGATGGAGGGGCGAGCTGGCCGGGTATCCGGCGGGATTGGATGGAAGGTTGGACTATCACAATCTTTAGGTCGTAACAATTGCCCTCATCATTCAGGTGCGAGGCAGAAGCCCTGCTCAGCTCGGATGAGGCCCCATCTCTTCCTCGAAAGAGGCGGCCTGGGTTTCGGGCCGCGCTCGGAAGCGGCGGTGGTGGTCTCGGAGTACCCGTCCTGCTAGCCATTATTACGATTTGAAAGGGTAGGAGGAAATCGAAGCATCTCTGCTACTGAGCATATGACGCGTGGAAGAAGTGACCATCGCGCCAGTCGAGGTGTCAGTGAGGCTCAGATGGGCACCACGTTGTGGTGCAGCAACGGTCAAGATGGCCTGCAGCTTGCTATAAGTACGGGAAGGAGGGGATCGATCGAAAGTTTCTCCCGATTTCAACTTTCCTTCGCGCTTTCCAGTTTCCATTCATCATTCACCGACGTCGTTGCCGTTGCCCTTGCCGGAGATCCGCTTCCGATCGTATCTTTAGCTCGGCTACTCTGCTATGTAATTTTTGATCTTCTCGATAGATGGCTTCTCGTTTTGAGTTCAGAGGTCGTAGTGGGGCAGTAGAGGAAGAGCCAGTGGAAAAGGAAAGTTTGCAGTGGATGCGAAGGCCGCAGAGGCGGAGGATGTGGCGAACAGACGTGCCAAGGGCGATTGCGGTCATCCGGTGTAGGTCGGACAGGGTTAACGTGAGGGAGATTTGGGTGCGGTTCGCCTGTCCGCCCTGTGAAGTGCGGGTCACCGGGCCCGAGGAGAGGGTATGTTGGCCTGGTGATAACGAAGTTGGGGTTTACACTCAGTCCTTCGAGTTAGGGCTCCGCTTCCCGAACCATCCTTACCTTCTCCATCTCTTGAATTTCTTGGAGCTGCCGATCTTCGCGTTGGTGCCCTGCTCCCTGGGTTTGCTGGTGGGATTTTTCGTCCTATGCCTCGCCTGCTCCTTGAGCCCGTCTCTGGCGCTGTTCCAGCATTTCTTTGAAGTATAGAAGAGGGGGATGTATTACCGTGTCTGTGTGAGGAAGGGATGGGAGCTTATTGTCGGGGTGTCGGTCGATGCGAACGTGTGGATGGAGGATTTCGTCGTCGTCATGATGCCAGTCGACGTGATGCTGATGTCGAACTGGGGGAGTTTGAACCCTCTGGTGAACGAGAAGGTGAAACTGACTGGTGAAGATCTGGCGAAGGCCCAAATTTTGGCGGAGCTGCCCGAGGCGGACCACCGACTGGCGAGCTTGACGCAGGAAGATCGGCTTGCCCAGAATTTTTGGCCTCAAGGTACTTTGAATCTAGCGAGCCCTCATGTTGGCTTACCCTGATCTCTCTCTCCTTCGCAGGTGAAGACGCGATGCTCTTGCGGGAGGAAGTACTGAGGGCTGCCGGTGTGTCGGTTGCGAAGAAGACCTACCCTCTAGACAAGGGCAAGAGGGCAATGGACGAGGAAGGGCCAGCGAAGGTGGTGGCCCGTAAATGAAATGTCGAGACCCCGGCTGTGGAGGGGGTGAACAGGAGGCGACGAACGTTCGAATCGGATGCTCCCCCCCAACGAGCTAGCGGGGATGCACCGGAGGGATCGCCCAACCCAGGAGTGGTCGCCTCGGCCCCTATGCGGATCCCGACCGTGGATAAGCCTCACAAGGCACCCCCAATCCAGAAGTGGCCTTACGGGATTCCTATGTGGGAGATGGGAAGAGAGGCGCACCCGAGTTGAGAGAGGGCGCTTGCCCACTTTAGGTTGACAAAGGCTGAGGCCGAGGCCCTTCCAAGCGAGGATCTCCACCGGCCGACCTACCGGATAGGCAGGGATGAATCAGTATTCGAGGATGCCGGGGTGGTGGCCCGTCTGGCGGAGTACTGCATGCTGCCGCGGGATCGTGAGTCTCTGACCAATGTGGGTACGGAGAGGTTGTGTGACTCCGCAATATGGCACACTATGCAGGTAGATCGAACTCCTCACTTCGCCCTCGAAGTCTTCTTGCTTACGTCTGATTGTCTTCGATCCTTTTATAGGCGGGGGCAGCTATGGTGGCCCTGCAGAGCCGCACCCCAGTGGCCCTGATCCAGGTCTCTCTCGAGCAGGCGAGGGCCGATCTTCGTGAGATGCGGGAGAAGTTGCGAGAGAAGGATGCGGAGCTGGAGCGGGTCGCGATGGGCCATGACGTTCAGAAGGCGCGGGCTGTATACTTTGAGGCGAGGCAGGCCACGCTCGAGGCGATGCAGGCCACCCTCGAGCGTCAGCTTCAGGAGGAAGAGGGTAAGAGGGCTGACCTCCTTGAGAGACACGCCGAGCAGGCGGCCAGCAAAAAGCGGGTGATCGATCTTCAGCAGGAGAAGATAGCCGAGCTGAGGCAGGCGATCGAGGCAGAAAAGAGGGAGAAGGCTGTTATGAGAAGAGGGAGGTCGACCAGGGCGTAGTTGATGCCGCCGTCTGTCGCTACTTAGACGAGGAGCTCATCCCGCTGCTGTAAGAGGCGAAGGAGGCAGGCGTATTCCAAGTGATGGAGAAGATGAAGGCCTGGCTGGAGAACTTGTATCCCAGGCTTGTGGCTGATTTTCCCAAGCTCAATGAGCCCTTGGCCAAGGAAGAGGGTTTGGGCGGTCAGCCAATGGTTGATGGTTTGGCCGAGCCGAGGAGCTCTTAGTGTAGGGTGAATTCTGTATGGTCGGCCATTGGCCGAGTCTGATTTTGCGTTGTAATCTTGACGAACTGTGTTGTAAGAAGATAAAATAAATAAAGTGCACCTTGTTTCTCCTTGCTCTTTGTTTTTCTTGTTGGTTGTGAGGTTGGTGCTCTCGCCTAGGTATGATTGATGAATGCCCCCAACATTCTCCATAGGACGAGTGTTCGGGCGAGGAGGAGGGGAAAGTTGTGATGATGTTAGTCCGACTAGGCTCTGAGTGCGGCATTTAGGTGAGCGTAGGGAGTGAGTGGTCTCTCCCCGGCATGTCTTGCTATGCAGAACCTTACCTCGGATCCTTTCGGTGCCATATCCAATGCCTAGCCACTCAGCTTAGTCCGCGTTGTTAGCTCGAGAGGTGTGAGAGGGGCCGTATAGTCCAAGCGATGGGAAAAGGCGGGAAGTTATTTCGAAAAATCCGCCCCCTGAATCGCAACCGAATCACATCCATCACATCAAATTAAAGGCAGGGGGTATCGAAGCGTCCCGACCGTTTCTCGGGCGACACGGGGGGACGTGACTGCGGACGTCAGGCAAAGCGTCAGGTGGTCTGGATTGGCGACGCGTGGCAAGGCTTGTGCGGTTGAGATAGGTAGGCAATTTCTATAAATAGGTATGGGGGAAATCGAGGAAGAGTTCCTCACTTCCAAAATTTCTCAGAGCTCTCGCTCTTGCCTGAATTCCCCGTCTTCGTGGCCACCACAGTCGTCGTCGGAGCTCGTGCCGTCGCAGCTGCCACTGTCACCACCACCGCTGCGATTCGATAGGTATACTCCTTTTTCATTTTTCTGAGATGGTTTCTTCAGCTTCATGTCGTTCTCTAGCTTCATGTCGTTCTCTGGAGTCGACGGACGTTGAGGATAGGGTCAGTGGTGGAGGTTCGGCGGAGAGCTTTGCCACAGGAACGGAGGTAGGAGGGGAGAAATCGCCGGCGAGTCAGGGCCATGTTGAGATAGGGTCTACAGTGGAAAGTGGGTACCCAAGGAAGGGGAAGGGGCCCATAGAGCTGAAGGCAAGATCGCCTGCGAGGGCCCGCGTGACCGTGGCCGAGGCCGATGAAGTGTGTGTCGAGATAGCTAGTCATAGGTCAGAAGCATGGACAGACGTCGTCCCCACCGTGTGCACGAAGTACCTCAGGCCGCCTTACATAGTCCGCTTGTCGACCGCTTCGAAACGGGTATGTTTCACGAAGGACAGCGAGCTCGGGATCTACGTGTCGTGCTACGAACATGGGTTGTGTTTCCATCTTCACCCATTGTACCTCGAGATCCTGAACTTCCTCGGGTGCCTGCCTTGATCTTGAAATGTTTTTGTCATCTCATCAAATTTTTGACTTATGTCAGGCAACTGTAGTATATTATACAGGCGCCTGTCACTTTTTCAGGCGACTGTGAATTACACAACAGACGCATGTCTATCTATCTACTCAGTTTTCTATCTTGTCAGTCAGTCGACTGACGATTGTACATCAGTCGACTGTCCATGTCTGTGGCGGTTCGATAACTCAATCTGAGCCGTCCATCTTTAGATCCAACAACCCAGATTCATTTCCCCTCCACTTAAGTAATCGTGGGCATCGGATTTTCTCTCTCACCCGATCATTTCTCCATCGTCTTGCTCCTTCAAACATCGACCGTCTCTTCATCTTCTTCGTTGATTTGAAGCTCCTAGCCATCGATTCATCTCCCCACTGACTCGATCAAGCTTCTGGATCTCTCTTCCTCCATTGTTTGTCGTTTGATTGGTATATATCTCTCTCTTTTTCCAATCGTGCTCTATCTCCTTCACTTTCTGTTGATTCGTTCGATGGCTCCAGCCGAGATCCCTTTGTCTCCTAAAGGGAAAGCCATTGCTCCTAGGAAGCCTAGCAACCCTAAACATAAGGCTATCCCACACAAGAAAGTCCACACAAGAAAGTCCCCTATAGAGCCCGCATCAAATTCGCTCAACCCATCTCCAATGTTTCAGATGCTTCTGATTCTACTTCTTCTTCTTTCGAAGAAGATGAGTTCGTTGAACCCCTCCAGAAGCGGCAGCGTAGACCCATTGATGTTCAGATCAATGTACCTACTGCTGAGACTGATTCTACTCGTATGGCTGCAGACACCCACACCGAGCCTATTCTCACTGAACCCCAAGGCCAAAATCCACCCAGGCCTTCTTCAGCTGCTCCTCTAGTTCCCATTTGCCAGGATGATTCTGTCACACCCCGCTTCCCTAAAATGGAGGCGAGACGTGAAAAGGTCCGCACGAGAGTGGAGCTGTGAAGCCCCAAACCCGATAAGCGTCAATAAAACATAAGCAGGTCCCTGTAACCACAAACGGAACAACAATAATAACCCAAGGAGAGACCGAAATAAAATCTCAAATCTCAGAAATTGTCCAACATTAAAGTTAAGTTCAACATCCAGAAAAGCCACCAGGCTAAAAGAAAGAGTCTAACGGCCCAGAACAAGGCCAACAAAAGTGACAACAAAACAAAGTATAGGTGCCACGCACCGACAACTAAACATCAGTCTAAAACAAAAGGGGAAAGCTCAACGAAGACACTAGGACTGGTCCCCAGTGTCCACGTACTCCTCGTCAAACACAGGCTCGGGCTCGGCGTCTGCAAACACCTCGTCCTCAACAATGAACTCAGGCTAAAGATCTAACATGTGTCACCCAAAAGAGTAAAGGGGCACATGTCAGCAAGTCTAAAAGACTTGGGCAAGGAAACCGAAGGTAAAGCAAACTAACAACCTAGCAGTTATAGTATGCATGACATGGCAGTTATGGTATGAGTGCACAAGTAAGACATTGTGAAACAATAAGTACAAGAGAACAATTTATCAGGGCATGTCAAGAGTAGCCAAGCTACTAACAAATCTCAATCTTTTCACTAGTCACGTTTCAAGTTGTTTGTAGATGTTTACGCCTTACAGCTGAACAGTTTTACATTCACACTGATTGGCCGCTTAACACTACCCCTGAACCCAGAGTTTACGCCTTACAACTGCAGTTGCTGATCGGGCAGACTCCCAGTTGAATGGCCGCTTAACTCTTACCCCCAAAACCCATGTGTAAACGAGCCAAGGTCCCTGTACACGAGCTCAGTAAATGAGCCAGGGTTGCCCCGCACAAGAGCTCGTTTCATGGATCACAAACCAGGAGCGTATTTCATTTGGCATAGGGGTGCACCTAGCCTCAATCATTTCACAAGGTGTAGCGGAGCTACGCAATCACGGGAACACTTAAAGAATGCAATGACATGACAATTAATTTGCGTACCGTTAATGGAAATTAAACATGACATGGTAGTTGTGCAACATGATGAATGTGGATCTAGCTTCGTTGTCAAGCTAGTTCCTAAAATTGCGCCTAGGCGAGTATCATTTCGTCGCCTAGTCTCTTTTACGCCTACAACAAGCAAATGGCCTAAGACATGGCCCAAAAACCTAAGTGGCAAGTTTCACTTGCCTAGCACCGAGGATGACGATCAACGAGGCCGTCACACAAATGCTAACTACGGAGATGAGATCGCTGCCAAGGTAAAATAACATTAGAACAACATCCAACCTAGTTTTATTAGGGTTTCACAAAAACACAAATGGGCTATGAGGATATTAAGAGATCGAGTTATTACCGTATCGGAAGCGGCAGGACGATGCCGAGCAAGCACGGCAACGGAAGAAACGATCCGGGGAACCTAGGGTTCAGATCTGGAATGGATGGGGAAAATCTGGAGAAATGGGGTTTTGGGGATTTTTGGGGATTGGAGATGACCTAGGGCATGGTGGCAGGCAAATATGGAGAGGGTGAGAAGCTCTTGATGAAGGAGGAAGGCTAGAGGAAGGTTGGGAAAGATCAGAGGTTAAGGGGGAAGGAAAGAGGCCAGGAGAAGAGAAAGAAAGAAAAGAAACGAAGTGGGGTATTTATAGAAAACGACCTGGCGGCTACCCAGAAATTAGGGTTTCGACACTGATTAGTCGGTCAAAGAGCAACCACTGACCGACTAGTTTGGGAACTAGTCGGTCGGTTGACCAACGCAGACCGACTAAGTCCAAACAGTAACTCCTGTACAAAAATAGGATTTAGATTTAGTCGGTCAAAGAACAACTACTGACCGACTAGTTTGTCATTTAGTCGGTCGATGAACGTTCTTAGACCGACTAAGAATGAATAGTACTTGGTATCAAAAATGATCATAGAGCTAGTCGGTTAAAGAACGATTGCTGACCGACTAGTTTGCAACCTATTCGGTAGACAAATGTTCTTAGACCGACTAACGATAAACAGTAACTCCTGAATAATTTACAAAGCCCACTAGTCGGTCCATGAAGGTTTGCCGACCGACTAAATCGTCATCTAGTCGGTCGGTTCCCCTTCTTGTACCGGCTAACGTGCACAAAAAGTTCCGAAATGGAGCGCGAAGCTCCGGGATCGATTCTTAAGAATCCTAGGCTTGATCTAACAATAAGATACTACCGATATGAAGCCCGTCACGAATTACTTACTCCGAAATCGACGATTCTAAGGAAGAAGCTAGAAAATCACGACGAAACGATCGAAAACGAAAGCTACGGAGACGAAAACCACACATGAGGAGAAAATCCACCAAAGCACACATATATAATATAAATAATCCAAATACATGAAAACCAGTCGTTACATCCTCCCCAACTTAAGAAAAATTCCGTCCTCGGAATTTCCCAACACTCACGTGTCCGGAAACAAAAGTGGGTAACGCTCTCGCATCTCATCCTCGTTCTCCCAAGTAGACTCTCCAGGCGAGCCGTGTCGCCACATCACCCTCACAAGATTGACAACCTTGTTCCGAAGTGAATTTTGACGCCTGTCCAGAATCTGCACTGGCTGCTGGGCATACATCATATCAGGGCGAACGGTAATCTTCGAGAAATCCACAGCATGAGATGGGTCGCTAATGTATCGACGAAGCTGTGACACATGGAAAACATTGTGAACTCCCTCCAAAGATGGCGGCAAGGCCAAGCGGTAGGCTACCTCGCCAACTCTCTCCAGAATGTCAAATGCTCCAATGTATCGCGGGCTCAACTTCCCTCGCTTCCCAAAGCGAATCACTCCACAATTCGGGGAAATCCTCAGAAACACCTGATCGCCCGGCTGAAACTCCAAAGGACGGCGTTTAGCATCCGCCCAATGCTTAAAACGGTCCTGAGCAATCCTCAACCTCTCCCGAATATTCCTGACAACATCCACGGCCTTCACAATCATCTCAGGTCCCAACGGCTCCCGATCACCAACGTCATCCCAACTCAATGGCGATCGACATTTCCTCCCCTAAAGAGCGGCGAAAGGCGCCATGCCAATACTCGCCTGGAAGCTGTTGTTGTAAGAAAACTCCACCAGATGTAGATGGTCCTCCCACGAACCCTTGAAATCCAACATGCACGCCCTCAGCATGTCCTCCAGGATCTGAATCGTCCTCTCGGACTGGCCATCCGTCTGCGGATGGTACGCCGTGCTGAAACTCAGACGCGTACCCAAACTCTTCTGCAAACTCTGCCAGAACTGAGATGTGAACCTCGTGTCTCTGTCCGACACGATACTCACAGGGACTCCGTGAAGTCGTACGACCTCCTGTACGATTCACGTTACATCACTTTCTAAACTAGGAAAAGGAAATAAAACGGAGAGCAAAAGAATTTACCTCCATATATCTCCTTGCTAGCGCCTCAGTGGACTGTCCCACTCGGAATGGAATAAAGTGCACGGATTTGGTCAATCGATCTACGATCACCCAAATCGCGTCATTCTGCTTCGGACTCCGAGGTAGTCCAGTCACGAAATCCATAGTGATGTGTTGCCATTTCCACTACGGAATCGGAAGCGGTTGTAGCAACCCTGCCGTACGCTGATGCTCTGTCTTCACTTGCTGGCAAACCAAACACTTGGCTACACTCCGAGCCACACTCCTCTTCATACCATGCCACCAAAAGTTCAGACGAAGATCCTTGTACATCTTGGTGCCACCAGGATGCACAGAATACGACGAACTGTGTGCCTCCACCATCAACTCCTCTCTAATATCCCCAGCTGGCACACACAACCTAGCTCCAAACCTCAGCGAGCCATCCTCATTAATCAAAAAGTCAGTCCGCAGACCGGCTTCCACCAGCATCTTCTCTTCCGCATCCCACCAGTTTTGCGCATTATCCTTGAGTTGCCTCTTCGCCAAATCAACCCATCCAGTCGGGGTGATCTTGGCCATCTTCAAGTTATCCTCTATGTTTCGAATCCACTCATCGGCAGCCAGAGGACCCTCAGACCCATCAAAATATGCGAGACCCAGCTCCTAAAATTGCTTTGCTCCCGGCTCGGAGCGAGGGGCATCCTGGATTGCCCGACCAGCTCGAACAACTGGAGCATTCTGGACTTGCAAGAGCACGCCCTGCTGCACCTGCATCATCTGAAGCATCATCCGCATCATCTCTCCATTGGTGGGTTCCCGCTCAGGCTCCTCATCATGAGGGGGCGCACCACTACCTCCACCTTGGGTGAATCGCCTTCCTGCCATCTAATGACACAGAAAACGAAATAATTAGACTCATAGCTTATGACTCGGATGTCGAACTTAGTTTATTGGACATTCTAATATTATTATCGTTATTCCGATAATCACAGTTATAGAAGAGACATGCATGGGCCACCTACAAAACATGTCACGCCCCGCTTCCCTAAAATGGAGGCGAGACGTGAAAAGGTCCGCACGAGAGTGGAGCTGTGAAGCCCCAAACCCGATAAGCGTCAATAAAACATAAGCAGGTCCCTGTAACCACAAACGGAACAACAATAATAACCCAAGGAGAGACCGAAATAAAATCTCAAATCTCAGAAATTGTCCAACATTAAAGTTAAGTTCAACATCCAGAAAAGCCACCAAGAAAGAGTCTAAAGGCCTAGAACAAGGCCAACAAAAGGGACAACAAAACAAAGTATAGGTGCCACGCACCGACAACTAAACAACAGTCTAAAACAAAAGTAGAAAGCTCAACGAAGACACTAGGACTGGTCCCCAGTGTCCACGTACTCCTTGTCAAACACAGGCTCGGGCTCGGCGTCTGCAAACACCTCGTCCTCAACAATGAACTCAGGCTCAGGATCTAACATGTGTCACCCAAAAGAGTAAAGGGGCACATGTCAGCAAGTCTAAACGACTTGGGCAAGGAAACCGAAGGTAAAGCAAACTAACAACCTAGCAGTTATAGTATGCATGACATGGCAGTTATGGTATGAGTGCACAAGTAAGACATGGTGAAACAATAAGTACAAGTGAACAATTTATCAGGGCATGTCAAGAGTAGCCAAGCTACTAACAAATCTCAATCTTTTCACTAGTCACGTTTCAAGTTGTTTGTAGATGTTTACGCCTTACAGCTGAACAGTTTTACATTCACACTGATTGGCCGCTTAACACTACCCCTGAACCCAGAGTTTACGCCTTACAACTGCAGTTGCTGATCGGGCAGACTCCCAGTTGAATGGCCGCTTAACTCTTACCCCCAAAACCCATGTGTAAACGAGCCAAGGTCCCTGTACACGAGCTCAGTAAATGAGCCAGGGTTACCCCGCACAAGAGCTCGTTTCATGGATCACAAACCAGGAGCGTATTTCATTTGGCATAGGGGTGCACCTAGCCTCAATCATTTCACAAGGTGTAGCGGAGCTACGCAATCACGGGAACACTTAAAGAATGCAATGACATGACAATTAATTTGCGTACCGTTAATGGAAATTAAACATGACATGGTAGTTGTGCAACATGATGAATGTCGGATCTAGCTTCGTTGTCAAGCTAGTTCCTAAAATTGCGCCTAGGCGAGTATCATTTCGTCGCCTAGTCTCTTTTACGCCTACAACAAGCAAATGGCCTAAGACATGGCCCAAAAACCTAAGTGGCAAGTTTCACTTGCCTAGCACCGAAGATGACGATCAACGAGGCTGTTACACAAATGCTAACTACGGAGATGAGATCGCTGCCAAGGCAAAACAACATTAGAACAACATCCAACCTAGTTTTATTAGGATTTCACAAAAACACAAATGGGCTATGAGGATATTAAGAGATCGAGTTATTACCGTATCGGAAGCGGTAGGACGATGCCGAGCAAGCACGGTAACGGAAGAAACGATCCGAGGAACCTAGGGTTCAGATCTGGAATGGATGGAGAAAATCTGGAGAAATGGGGTTTTGGGGATTTTTGGGGGTTGGAGATGGCCTAGGGCATGGTGGTATGCCAAAATGGAGAGGGGGAGAAGCTCTTGATGAAGGAGGAAGGCTAGAGGAAGGTTGGGGAAGATCAGAGGTTAAGGGGGAAGGAAAGAGGCCAGGAGAAGAGAAAGAAAGAAAAGAAAAGAAGTGGGGTATTTTTAGAAAACGACCTGGCGGCTGCCCAGAAATTAGGGTTTCGACACTGATTAGTCGGTCAAAGAGCAACCACTGACCGACTAGTTTGGGAACTAGTCGGTCGGTTGACCAACGCAGACCGACTAAGTCCAAACAGTAACTCCTGTATAAAAATAGGATTTTAGATTTAGTCGGTCAAAGAACAACTACTGACCGACTAGTTTGTCATCTAGTCGGTCGATGAACGTTCTTAGACCGACTAAGAATGAATAGTACTTGGTATCAAAAATGATCATAGAGCTAGTCGGTTAAAGAACGATTGCTGACCGACTAGTTTGCAACCTAGTCGGTCGACAAATGTTCTTAGACTGACTAATGATAAACAGTAACTCCTGAATAATTTACAAAACCCACTAGTCGGTCCATGAAGGTTTGCCGACCGACTAAATCGTCATCTAGTCGGTCGGTTCCCCTTCTTGTACCGGCTAACGTGCACAAAAAGTTTCGAAATGGAGCGCGAAGCTCCAGGATCGATTCTTAAGACTCCTAGGCTTGATCTAAAAATAAGATACGACCGATATGAAGCCCGTCACGAATTACTTACTCCGAAATCGACGATTCTAAGGAAGAAGCTAGAAAATCACGACGAAACAATCGAAAACGAAA
Source organism: Scilla litardierei (assembly GCA_030789695.1). NCBI lineage: Eukaryota > Viridiplantae > Streptophyta > Magnoliopsida > Asparagales > Asparagaceae > Scilla > Scilla litardierei. The sequence goes on from CM061142.1 coordinate 531,407,094, forward strand.
GCTACGGATACGAAAACCACACATGAGGAGAAAATACACCAAAACACATATATATAATATAAATAATCCAAATACATGAAAACCAGTCGTTACAGATTCTTGTTTGGCAAAATTTCATGTTATGATTGGGATTAAGCTCCTTTGTGAGCGATTCATTGTTTATCCGGCTTTCACCACTGAGAGACTCTCCGAGATCCTCACGACATCCCATTTGGTCGATTTGTTTCGATACTCTCATGTGGACTGCCCTCATGCCTATCCATTTCTTGTTAAGCTATTTTATGCCAACCGCATTCGCGGTGAATATGCTGACACAGGTGTCATCGACACCATGGTACAGGGACTCATATCAGGCTTGACCCTTGATCGCTCCGTATTTTACATCCTTTTTCTGCATGTTTGTATGCCACTTTGATCGCTCATATCGCGTTTTTCACGATTATTCGGCAATATTGCGATGCTTTTCACGATTTCTTGTTTTTGTCGTATTTCAGGAGATATGGAGTGATTCGGAGTGATTTTGAGATCAAGAGAATTTGCACCCACGCCGGAGTGTCACCCAAGGCTCTTTTGAGGGCTAATCGGTGATGGAAGACGAGTGGAAGAAGAAGGAACGTCGTAGGAGCGACGAGGAAGCGAAAAGATGAAGATTGGGCATCTGCAGCATCTCACTCGGCCGAGTGAACCACCCACTCGGCCGCGCAAGAAGACCACTCGGCCGACCAGACCGGACACGCATCAATAGAATGAAATCGGCGTGCACTCGGCCGAGTGACGATAGTCCACTCGGCCGAGCATGGCAATCCCCTCGCCCGAGTGGCATGGGAAAATCCACTTCAAAAGAGGCCGACTTACTGTAAATGTACATGCTTTTGATGGTTCCGACTCGACCGAGCAAGAATTGCCCCTCGGCCGAGTAAGTAAAGCCACTCGGCCGAGTCACTTCCGAAGACAGACCCCCAAGATCCCCCGACTTACTGTAATTTTACAGGGTTTGTCACTCGGCCGAGTGACATTTGTCACTCGGCCGAGTGAGCCGCCCCGCTTGCTGCGTAAACTGCGATTTCTGGGCTGCGCAGGGGCATTTTTGTCACGAATTTCTGGGCGATTTTGAGGGGTATTTAAACCCAGTTTTTGCCCTAGTTAGGAAGAACTTTTGGATACTTTTTGCAGCCTTTTAGAGAGCTTTTTAGCTAATTAGATTTAGGCTTTTTGAGAGATTAGAAAGGGGACTTTTATTGGATGCTATTGGATTCTCATTGGTTTGTCTCTTTTCTTGTCAAAAACTCTATTTTTATTGATAATTTCTCTAGTGCAATGAATTGGGCTGAATTTTCTATTGAATTTCTTATGAATTGCATGATGATTAGTGAGTAGTTTTATCGTCTTAGGGTATAGGGATGAACCCTATGAACCCTATTTCTGAATTGTGATGAATTGGTGAAATTCTTGCTAGAATTAATTAGGGTTAGGTTGGGATCGATTAATTACGGATAGCTAGGGATTCATATCGATTGGGATTTGCAAGAGATTGGGTCCCAATTGATAGGAAGCCCTAGAAATTCGATTTACATTTACGATTGGACTCTTCTAGTATTGGTTTGCAAGAGATTGGGCCAAAGCTAGGGGTTTTAATCGTAATTCTATACCAATATCCGTTTGCAAGCGATTGGACGAGTAGGAACTATCTCAACCTAGGTCGTAGCTCGAGTTTGCACGAGAGTGGGCTCGAGATACGGTTGAACGATGATGTCGTTCTTCACGCTAGCGGCTTAGGTTAGGGTTGCAAGAGATTGGACCCTAACCTAGGTTTGCTATAGACCGGCGATAGCGCGAGAGCGTGAGCTTGGTTCTACATTTAGTTGCGACTAGTTCACCTAAAATTGAAGTTTAGCAATGATGTAACCTACGAATCACAACGATGAGATACGGTTCGTAGCGGGGATTCCCTATCCCTAGGCGCTTTATTTCATTGATATTTCCATCGATATACGAACGATTGTGATTTTACCCCGAATTATTCTTGACCATTTTGATAGCTAGGTGATTAGAAGAAGACACTGTCATTGTTTCTCCCTGAGTTCGATACCCGCTCGCCACTACACCGTGCGCTTGCGGTAAGACTATGAGTCGCATGTCCCGGTTGCGTGTGCATACCGGGGCGCGATCAAGTTTTTGGCGCCGTTGCCGGGGAGGCGACAGTGTTTTATTCTCTTTACTTAGTGTTTTCTTTTTCCTTTATTTCTTTTATCTTTTTACTCCTTATTCGTGCCAACATTTGCTTTGAAACTCTGTTTTCCCTTGCATGTACACGAGATCTACGACGAACCCCGAGGAAATATTATTTGATCCGGAAATCGAGCGTACCGTGAGGAGGATCAGATCCGAGAGAAGGCATGCTACGGAGGACGGTTGTATGAACCGTGTGGAGACACCGGAGGAGCTAGCCGCACGGATGGCGAGGATCATATCCATTAGAGATAGGCTTCGGCCTAAGACTTCTTCCATCACATCATCCATCGCCATGCCGAAACTAGCGACGGACAAGAATTTTGAGCTAAAGACGGGATTGGTAGTATTGATGCAACAAGACCTGTTTCATGGGAATGCCTATGAGAATCCGCATTACCACATCCAACTTTCCTTGTCCAAGTGCGCCACATTCCAAATGCCGGGCGTTTCCGTTGATGCAATCCGACTGCGACTCTTCCCCTTCACACTCAAAGATATAGCTTTATATTGGTTGAGGACGCAAGCGGAAGGGACATTCACCACTTGGGATGAGTTGGCGAGTGCCTTCGTTGACAAATTTTACCCTCCTTCCAAGACGGTGAAGATACGGAGTGCTCTCATGTCCTTTAAGCAAGGACCGCAAGAGACCCTCTATGAAGCATGGGAGCACTTCAAGGACCTACAACAACAATGCCCCCATCATAGTATAGAAGATTGGGAACTTGTTCACAGTTTCTACAATGGACTCGAACCGGACACGAAGCAAATTATTGACGCAACTGCCAATGGAGCCATACTATCAAAGACCCCGGATGAAGCTACGGTGTAACGACTGGTTTTTCATGTATTTGGATTAACTATATTATATATATGTTTTGGTGGATTTTCTCCTTATGTGTGGTTTTCGTCTCAGTAGCTTTCGTTTTCGATCGTTTCGTCGTGATTTTCTAGCTTCTTCCTTAGAATCGTTGATCTTGGAGTAAGTCGCTCATGACGAACTTCAGATCGCTCATATTTTAGAGTTAGAGTGATCTTAGAAGCTATAGGAATCTTCCCGAAGCTTTGCGCTTCATTTCGGCACTTTTCATGCACCTTAGTTGGTTCAAGAAGGGGGACCAACCGACTAGATTGAGATCTAGTCGGTCAGGAACTCTTCTGGAACCGACTAGTTCATTGAATCAATTGTACATGAGTTACTGTTTACTCTTAGTCGGTCTAATAACAACCACCGACCGACTAGATGTGAAACTAGTCGGTCAGAACTTGCTCTCAGACCGACTAGTTCCTTTGATTAATTTTACCTAAGTTACTGTTTATCGTTAGTCGGTCCAAGAACAACCACCGACCGACTAGGTTGAAAACTAGTCGGTCAGCCATTTTTCTTTAACCGACTAATTCATTAATCATTTTGTCGACCTGAGTTACTGTTAGGTGTTAGTCGGTCATAGTTATCCAACCGACCGACTAGTTCTCAAACTAGTCGGTCAGCCAACCTTCTTTGACCGACTAACCGCTGTCGAAACCCTAGGTTTCGCCCAGCCGCCACACGATTTTCTATTTAAACCCCTAACGTTTTCTTTTCTTTCTTTCTCTTCTCTTGGCCATTTCCTTTCCCCCTTGACCTCTGATCTTCTCCAAGCTTCCTCTAGCCATTCCTCATTCCTCAAGAGCTCCTCCCCCTCTCCATTTAGGCCGACCATCACCTCTAGGCCGCTGGAAAACCCCCAAAATCTCATTTCTCCAGATTCTCTCCCCATTTCCAGATCTGAGCCCTAGTTTCCCGGATCGTTCTTCCGTTGCCGTGCTTGCTCGGTATCGTTCTTTCGCTTCCTACGGTAGTGATCGATCCTTTAATGTTCTCATAACCCGTTTTGTGATTTTTGTTAAACCCTAATAAAAATGGATGTTGTTTTGATGGTTGTTTCTCCATAACAGCGACTTCCCCGTAGATAGCGTCCGTGAGACGAACCTTCGTGATCGTCATCCTCGATGCTAGGCAAGTGAAACTTGCCACTTAGGGTTTTAGTCCATGTCTTAGGCCATTTGCTTGTTGTAGGCGTAAAAGAGACTAGGTGACGAAATGATACTCGCCTAGGCGCAATTTCAGGATCTAGCTTGACAACGAAGCTAGATCCATCATTTATCATGTTGCATAACTACCATGTCATGTTTAATTCCAATTAACGGTACGTGAATTAATGGTCGTGTCATTGCATTCTTTAAATGTTCCTGTGATTGTGTAGCTCTGCTACACCTAGTGAATTGATTGAGGCTAGGCACCTGCTTTTAGCTGGCACAACCCTACGCCAAATTGTGAACCTGAAAACAAGCTCTTGTGCGGGGCAACCCTGGCTCATTTACTGAGCATCGTGTGCAGGGACCCCGGCTTGTTTACGTGTGGGAGGGGTAAGGGTTAAGCGACCAATCAACTGGGAGTCTGCCCGATCAGCAACTTCAGTTGTAAGGCGTAAACTCTGGGTTCTGGGGTAGTGTTAAGAGGCTAATCAGCGTGAATGTCCAACAGTTCAGCTGTAAGGCGTAAACATCTACAAATAACTTGAAAACGTGACTAGTGAAAAGATTGAGAATGTTAGTAGCTTGGCTACTCCCGTCATGCCATGATAATTGTTCACTTGTACTTGATGTTATACCATGTCTTGCTTGCACACTCATACTAAGACTGCCATGTCATGCATACTTTCAGAACTGCTAGGTTGCTAGTTTGCCTTCACTTTCGTTTCCTTGCTCAAGTCTTGTTAGACTTGCTGACATGTGCCCCTTTACTCTTTTGGGTGACACATGTTAGAACCCGAGCCTGAGAGTGCTGCGGAGGACGTGGTGTTTGCTGACGCTGATTCAGAGCCTGCGTTCGTTGAGGAGTACGAGGACACAGGCGATCAGTCGTAGATGCAGCTTGTGTTCTTCATTTTAGACTGTTTTTGTTGTCGGTGCGTAGCACCAATACTCTGTTTATGTTGTCTTTGTTGGCCTTGTTCTGGGCCTAGACTCTTTCTTTTAGCCTGGTGGCTTTTCTGGATGTTGAACTTAATTTCTATGTTTGGACATTGTCGAGATTTGGGATTTTATTTCTGTATCTCCTTGTGTTATTATCTTGTTCTGCTCGTGGTTACAGGGACTTGCATATGTTTTATTGACGCTTATCAGGCGTGTAGCTTCACAACTCCATGTTTGTGCGGACCTTCTCACGTCTCGCCTCCATTTTAGGGAAGCAGGGCATGATAGGTTTTGTTGGTGGCCCATGCAGGTCTCTTCTGTAACTGCGAATATTGGAATAACGATAATAATATTAGAATGTCCAATAAACTAAGTTCGACATCCAAGTCATAAGCTATGAGTCTAATCTGTTTCGTTTTCTGTGTCATTAGATGGCAGGAAGGCGATTTACCCGTGGTGGTGGTAGCGCGCCCCCTCATGACGAGGAGCCTGAGCGGGAGCCCACCAGTGGGGAGATGATGCGTATGATGCTTCAGATGATGCAGGTGCAGCAGGGCGTGCTCCTGCAAGTCCAGAATGCTCCAGGTGCTCGAGCTGCCCGGGCAATCCAGGATGCCCCTCGCTCCGCGCCGGGAGCGAAGTAATTTCGGGAGCTGGGTCCCGCTTATTTTGATGGGACTGAGGGTCCTCTAGCTGCCGATGAGTGGATTCGGAACATAGAGGATAATTTGAAGGTGGCGAAGATCAGCCCGGCTGGATGGGTTGATTTGGCGAAGAGGTAGCTCAAGGATAATGCTCGAAACTGGTGGGATACGGAAGAGAGGATGCTGGTGGAGCCGATAGCTTGGGCTACCTTTAAGTCCAGGTTTAATGAGGAGTTCTTTCCGAAGGCTGCCAGGAAGGAGATGCTGCAGCGTTTTATTGAGCTGAAACAAGGGGGCTTGACGGTGGACCAGTACCACCAAGAGTTCACTAGGCTGAGTTGGTTCGCACCGAAGATGGTGCAGGATGCTGACGAGAGGGCTCGGAGGTTCCTGCAGGGACTTACTTTGGAGCTTCAGAGTTTTGTGTCTTCCTCTGATCTGGACTCTTATCAGAAGGTTCTGGTAGCTGCGAGGAGGCAGGAGCTGAACCTGAGTCAGAGGAGGGGACATGTTGCTGGAGCTGGGAAGAGGCTATGGAGCATGCCAGAGTGGTGGTTAGGCCTGGTTTCAAGCCTAATCAGTCGGTGCAGTTCAAGAGGCCAGGAGGGCCTAATCAGAAGACTTGCCATTTCTGCGGCAAGCCTGGCCACATCAAGGATCAGTGTAGGAAATTTCTGGGCCAGTTTTTGGTTTGTGGTGATGCTTCTCATGTCGCGACGGATTGTCGGCATGCGAACCAGTTACGGAGGGCACCTGTTGCAGCACAGCCATTGCAGCAGAGAGCGCCTGTTCCTACTGGACGTGGAGCAGCTCTTGTCCCACAGAGGCAGGCTTTTCAGCAAGCTTTTCTACCGAGGAGGCAGGCTTTTCTAATGACCGAGGTGGAGAGCGAGGCTGTGGATGCGGTTATCACAGGTAATCCTCAATCTAGCTGTTCCTTCTTAGTTGGTTTTGTTTGTTAGATTATGTTTGGTTGCTTGCATATGGTTGTTTGCTAGACTAGGGCTTGATTGTTAGACTGTTTGTAGGTGTGATTTTGGTGTGCACATTTCCTGTACGAGTCCTCTTTGACTCAGGTGCATCGATGTGCATTATTTTCCGGAGCTTCGTGGAGCAGCATTCCTTGTCGACATCCCCTCTTTCCAAGAGTTGGAATATCGTCACAAGAAATGGCGTAGTCTCGGTGCATCTTGGTTGCAATTCTTGCTCGTTGGTGGTTTGTGGACATGAGCTTTTCGCTGATTTCATTGTCCACGACATTATCAACTATGATGCAGTCCTTGGGATGGATTGGCTTACGAGCTTCTATGCTACAATCGGCTGTCGGAGGAAGAAGGTGGTGTTCGAGATTCCCGGACATCCAGTATTTGAGTTCAGCCGGGGTAGCAGTTCGCTCGGTCCGGTCAGGTTTCGGGCCAGACCGGTGGAGATTGTGGCTATGCAATGGAGCTGGATAGGCCAGCTGTGGTGCGTGATTTCGATGACGTCTTCCCCAAGGAGATGTCTGGATTGCCGCCCGATCGAGCTCTCGAGTTTTCGATTGATCTTATTCCGGGAGCGCAGCCAATTTCGAAGGCGCCATATCGTATGGCTCCAGCAGAGTTGGAGGAATTACGGAAGCAGCTGGATGAGCTTTTGCAGAAGGGTTATATCAATCCTAGTGTGTCTCCGTGGGGAGCACCGGTGCTACTGGTGAAGAAGAAGGACGGTTCGCGTCGTATGTGCGTGGACTATCGGGAGCTGAATGCGGTGGCCATCAAGAATAAATACCCGTTGCCTCGCATCGATGATATTTTTGATCAGCTTGGAGGTTCGAGGGTGTTTTCGAAGTTGGATCTGAGGAGTGGTTATCATCAGCTGAAGGTGAAGAAGGAAGATGTTTCGAGGACAGCATTCAGGATGAAGTATGGATACTACGAGTTTGTGGTTATGCCTTTCGGTGTAACCAATGCACCCGCAGTTTTCATGAATCTGATGAATCTGATTTTCTACGACTTTTTAGACAAGTTTGTCGTTATCTTTATTGACGACATTCTGATCTATTCTAAGTCGGAGGAGGAACATGCATCGCACTTGAGGACAATGTTGGAGATTTTGAGGAAGCATCGTTTGTATGCTAAGTTTTCGAAGTGCGAGTTTTGGCTGGACAGAGTCGCTTTTCTCGGGCATGTGGTGACTGGAGATGGTATTTCAGTGGATCCCGAGAAGATCAGGGCCATAAGAGAGTGGCTTGTTCCGCAGTCAGCGTCTGAGATCCGGAGTTTCCTTCGGCTTGCTGGTTACTATCGGCGCTTCATTAAGGACTTTTCTCGTATTGCTGAGCCGATGACCAGATTGACGCGGAAGGATGTGCCTTTTGTTTGGTTGGGTGATTGTGAGAATGCCTTTGGTGTCCTGAGGGAGAGATTGACGACTGCCCCTATTCTTGTTGTGCCTGATCGCAGTGGAGGATTTGAGATCTTTTGCGATGCTTCTGGCAAAGGTCTCGGTTGTGTGTTGCATCAGCATGGGCATGTTGTGGCGTATGCTTCGCGTCAGCTCAAGACTCATGAGAAGAATTACCCGACACACGATTTGGAGTTGGCTGCTGTCGTGTTTGCGCTCAAGATTTGGAGGCACTTCTTGCTGAGTGAGAAAGTGAAGATCTTCACTGATCACAAAAGCTTGAAGTATATTTTTACTCAGAAGGAGCTCAACATGCGACAACGTCGATGGTTGGAGCTCATGGCAGATTATGAGATTGATTTGCAGTATCACCCTGGCAAGGTGAATGTGGTTCCTGATGCGCTGAGTAGGCTTCCAGCGGTGATGATTTTGACCTCGCAGTGGAGATTGCAGCAGGATTTTTGCGAGTCTGGATTTGAGATTGTTCTTCCTGGGGAGGCTTCTTCGTTGATGAGTATGCAGATTCAGTCGACGATTGTGGATCGGATCAAGGCTGGCCAGGGTGGAGATCCGAAGCTGGTGAAGATTCGGGAGCAGGTAGAAGCCGGTCTGCGGACTGACTTTTTGATTCATGAGGATGGCTTGCTGAGGTTTGGAGCCAGGTTGTGTGTGCCAGATGGGGATATCAGAGAGGAGTTGTTGGTGGAGGCACACAGTTCGTCGTATTCTGTGCATCCTGGTGGGACCAAGATGTACAAGGATCTTCGTCTGAATTTTTGGTGGCATGGTATGAAGAGGAGTGTGGCTCGGAGTGTAGCCAAGTGCTTGGTTTGCCAGCAAGTGAAGGCGGAGCATCAGCGTACGTCAGGGTTGTTACAACCGCTTCCGATTCCGGAGTGGAAGTGGCAATACATCACTATAGATTTCGTGACTGGATTACCTCAGAGTCCGAAGCAGAATGACGCGATTTGGGTGATCGTAGATCGATTGACCAAGTCCGCGCACTTTATTCCATTCCGAGTAGGACAGTCCACTGAGGTGCTAGCGAGGAGATATATGGAGGTAAATTCTTTTACTCTCCGTTTCTATTTCCTTTTTCCTAGTTTAGATAGTGATGTGGCGTGAATCGTGCAGGAGATCGTGCGACTTCACGGAGTCCCTGTGAGTATCGTGTCGGACAGAGACACGAGGTTCACATCTCAGTTCTGGCAGAGTTTCCAGAAGAGTTTGGGTACGCGTCTGAGTTTCAGCACGGCGTACCATCCGCAGACGGATGGCCAGTCCGAGAGGACGATTCAGATCCTGGAGGACATGCTGAGGGCGTGCATGTTGGATTTCAAGGGTTCGTGGGAGGACCATCTACATCTGGTAGAGTTTTCCTACAACAACAGCTTCCAGGCGAGTATTGGCATGGCGCCTTTCGCCGCGCTTTATGGGAGGAAATGTCGATCACCATTGAGTTGGGATGACGTAGGTGATCGGGAGCTGTTGGGACCTGAGATGATTGTGGATGCCGTGGATATTGTCAGGAACATTCGGGAGAGGTTGAGGATTGCTCAGGACCATTTTAAGCATTGGGCGGATGCTAAACGCCGTCCTTTGGAGTTTCAGCCAGGCGACCATGTGTTCTTGAAGATTTCCCCGAATCGTGGTGTGATTTGCTTTGGGAAGCGAGGGAAGTTGAGCCCACGATACATTGGACCGTTTGACATTCTGGAGAGAGTTGGCGAGGTAGCCTACCGCTTGGCCTTGCCGCCGTCTTTGGAAGGAGTTCACAATGTTTTCCATGTGTCGCAGTTTCGTCGATACATTAGCGATCCATCTCATGCTGCGGATTTCTCGGAGATTACCGTTCGCCATGATATGACGTATGACCAGCAGCCAGTGCAGATTCTGGACAGGCGTCAGAAGTCACTCCGGAACAAGGTTGTCAATCTTGTGAGGGTGATGTGGTGACATGGCTCACCAGGAGAGTCTACTTGGGAGAATGAGGATGAGATGCGAGAGCGTTTCCCACTTTTGTTCCCGAACACGTGAGTGTTGGGAAATTCCGAGGACGGAATTTTTCTTAAGTTGGGGAGGATGTAACGACTGGTTTTTCATGTATTTGGATTAACTATATTATATATATGTTTTGGTGGATTTTCTCCTTATGTGTGGTTTTCGTCTCCGTAGCTTTCGTTTTCGATCGTTTCGTCGTGATTTTCTAGCTTCTTCCTTAGAATCGTTGATCTTGGAGTAAGTCGCTCATGACGAACTTCAGATCGCTCATATTTTAGAGTTAGAGTGATCTTAGAAGCTATAAGAATCTTTCCGAAGCTTCGCGCTTCATTTCGGCACTTTTCGTGCACCTTAGTTGGTTCAAGAAGGGGGACCAACCGACTAGATTGAGATCTAGTCAGTCAGGAACTCTACTGGAACCGACTAGTTCATTGAATCAATTGTACAGGAGTTACTGTTTACTCTTACTCGGTCTAAGAACAACCACCGACCGACTAGATGTGAAACTAGTCGGTCAGAACTTGCTCTCAGACCGACTAGTTCCTTTGATTAATTTTACCTAAGTTACTGCTTATCGTTAGTCGGTCCAAGAACAACCACCGACCGACTAGGTTGCAAACTAGTCGGTCATCCATTGTTCTTTAACCGACTAATTCATTAATCATTTTGTCGACTTGAGTTACTGTTTGGTGTTAGTCGGTCATAGTTATCCGACCGACCGACTAGTTCTCAAACTAGTCGATCAGCCAACCTTCTTTGACCGACTAACCGCTGTCAAAACCCTAGGTTTTGCCCAGCCGCCACACGATTTTCTATTTAAACCCCAAACATTTTCTTTTCTTTCTTTCTCTTCTCTTAGCCATTTCCTTTCCCCCTTGACCTCTGATCTTCTCCAAGCTTCCTCTAGACATTCCTCCTTCCTCAAGAGCTCCTCCCCCTCTCCATTTAGGCCGGCCATCACCTCTAGGCTGCCGGAAAACCCCCAAAATCCCATTTCTCCAGATTCTCTCCCCATTTCCAGATCTGAGCCCTAGTTTCCCGGACCGTTCTTCCGTTGCCGTGCTTGCTCGGTATCGTTCTTCCGCTTCCTACGGTAGTGATCGATCCTTTAATGTTCTCATAACCCGTTTTGTGATTTTTGTTAAACCCTAATAAAAATGGATGTTGTTTTGATGGTTGTTTCTCCATAACAGCGACTTCCCCGTAGATTAGCGTCCATGAGACGAACCTTCGTCATCGTCATCCTCGGTGCTAGGCAAGTGAAACTTGCCACTTAGGGTTTTAGGCCATGTCTAGGCCATTTGCTTGTTGTATGCATAAAAGAGACTAGGCGACGAAATGATACTCGCCTAGGCGCAATTTCAGGATCTAGCTTGACAACGAAGCTAGATCCGTCATTTATCATGTTGCATAACTACCATGTCATGTTTAATTCCAATTAACGGTACGCGAATTAATTGTCATGTCATTGCATTCTTTAAATGTTCCTGTGATTACGTAGCTCCGCTACACCTAGTGAATTGATTGAGGCTAGGCACCTGCTTTTAGCGGGCACAACCCTACGCCAAATTGTGAACCTGAAAACAAGCTCTTGTGCGGGGCAACCCTGGCTCATTTACTGAGCATCGTGTGCAGGGACCCTGGCTTGTTTACGTGTGGGAGGGGTAAGGGTTAAGCGGCCAATCAACTGGGAGTCTGCCGATCAGCAACTTCAGTTGTAAGGCGTAAACTCTGGGTTCTGGGGTAGTGTTAAGCGGCCAATCAGCGTGAATGTCCAACAGTTCAGCTGTAAGGCGTAAACATCTACAAATAACTTGAAAACATGACTAGTGAAAAGATTGAGAATGTTAGTAGCTTGGCTACTCCCGTCATGCCATGATAATTGTTCACTTGTACTTGATGTTATACCATGTCTTGCTTGCACACTCATACTAAGACTGCCATATCACGCATACTTTCAGAACTGCTAGGTTGCTAGTTTGCCTTCACTTTTGTTTCCTTGCTCAAGTCTTGTTAGACTTGCTGACATGTGCCCCTTTACTCTTTTGGGTGACACATGTTAGAACCCGAGCCTGAGAGTGCTGCGGAGGACGTGGTGTTTGCTGACGCTGATTCAGAGCCTGCGTTCATTGAGGAGTACGAGGACACGGGCGATCAGTCGTAGAGGCTGCTTGTGTTCTTCGTTTTAGACTGTTTTTGTTGTCGGTGCGTAGCACCAATACTCTGTTTATGTTGTCTTTGTTGGCCTTGTTCTGGACCTAGACTCTTTCTTTTAGCCTGGTGGTTTTTCTGGATGTTGAACTTAATTTCTATGTTTGGACATTGCCGAGATTTGGGATTTTATTTCTGTATCTCCTTGTGTTATTATCTTGTTCTGCTCGTGGTTACAGGGACTTGCATATGTTTTATTGACGCTTATCAGGCGTGTAGCTTCACAGCTCCACGTTTGTGCGGACCTTCTCATGTCTCGCCTCCATTTTAGGGAAGCGGGGCGTAACATACGGCCTTGTTAGAGGAGATGGCCTCTAATAACCAACAATGGGGGACGAGCGTGGAAATTCTTCGTCCTCTTTGAAGCCCACTAGCATTTATGAGGCCAAGGCCGTGGCAGAGCTTTCAACCAAATTTGACTCTCTCCACAAAGTGGTGGAGAGATTGGAGAAATATATCACCGACCCACATGGAGCACCCTCTACATCTATGTCGATAAGCAATATGAGCGATTGGCAAGACCAATCCCAAGCCATGTATGTAGGAGGGGACAATGGAGAAGGAGCCTTGGAGCAAGTACAATATGTTGCGGAGAACTCCGGATATTGGGCTAACCCGGCCGCTAGAAACCATCCGGGCTTTTCATATGCAAACAATGATCGTGCTTTGAACCCGCCGCCACAACAACTTCCTCAAGCTCGGCCTCCACCACCACAACCTCAATATCAACCGAGGGGGCCACCGCATCAAAATTACCCGCCGAGGCAACAAGCGGGACCATATAGACCCCCCCGGGTACAACCAAGGTTGGAGAGCTCCCAACCCACCTCAAGCTCAACCACGATCGGACCACGAAGCTAGGGTGGAGGAATTTATGGTGGAGCAAAGAAAGATCAACGCTAGATTGACGGCGGGACAAGAGTCACTAAATACCGTCGTCGCTCAACTTGCAGAGCAACTTGCGTTGCTCACCAAGAACGCCCAACAATTTCCGGCTCAACCCGAGCCCAATCCACGGAGCAACACCAGACACATCAATGCGGTGGTTGCGGTTACAACAAGGGGCGGGAATGATACCACTCCTAATATGACCCAAAACAAGCAACCCGTGGTGGAAATTTTGGAAGAAAAAGAGACGGAGATTGAGGAGGAGAGCCAAAAGGAGCCAATTGGAGGAGGAAATTCTAAAGTGATGGAGCCACTTGATGAGCGCCGCTACATGCCACCGGTGCCGTTTTCACAACGGCTAGCTAGAGCCAAGATGGAGAAAAGGCTCGCCAAGTTCCTAGAATACTTGAGGGGAGTAAGCCTAAATATTCCTTTCTTAGATGCAATTGTTGAGATCCCGTCTTACGCGAAGTTCTTGAAGGACTTGATTTCGGGAAAGAAAAGGAAGGAAAAAATCATGCTTGCGGAGCAAGGAACTTGGTTTACCCGGAAGAAGAAGGAGCCGGCGAAATTAAAGGATCCCTGGAGTTTCCGCATCCCTTGCACACTAGGAGGCATACCTTTGCAAAAAGCTCTAATTGACTTGGGCGCTAGTGTGAGCCTTATGCCCCTTAGTATGTTCCGGAGATTGAACATGAGCACCGACTTGAAGCCGACCGACATGAGGATTCAACTTGCGGACGGTCGGATTACTAGGCCGGTAGGGATCACAGAGAATATTCCACTCCAAGTACCGGGAGGTATATGCTTGCCTTGTGATTTTGTCATAATGGACATCAAGGAAGAGGGCAACACTTCGCTCATACTTGGACGCCCGTTCCTCGCAACCGTCGGTGTTATCGTCGATGTGCGTGAAGGAACTCTATCTTTGAATGTCGGGAACATAGAAGTCGAGCTTCACATACCCAAGGCCATGAAACATATTCCATATCACGAGGAGTTAGATTATGTGGATCTCCTCGATGAAGTGATTGAAGAAGCAATCCCCCACTCTATTGGTGCTCTCCATGACGATGGCTTCGAAGAAGGCCAAGCTTTGGGTGAAGAAGAGAAGTTGGAGGACCCTCCAGATACCTCTATGGATGGTGATGAAGGCGACACTAATGTCGCAAGAATACGCGAGCTTTGCAAACTCTCAAAGGCCAAGAATCCGAAGAAAGCTCCACCGAATGGAAGATCGGTGTCACCGGCCAAGAAGAAGATAGGAACAAGCTCTAGCTTGGGGGACTTATCCCCCAACATTGCCCATGATGAGGAGGCGTCGAGGAAGACCAATGATCATCATGACCCAAATCCAAGTGGCCTTCCCGGCAAGTTTGACGGGTGCATCTCGTATGCGCCCAATATCGCGAGCTAAACGAATATCTAAAGGGGTCGAGCTCATGACCTTAAACGAGCGCTTGTCGGGAGGCAACCCGACGGTTTTTGCATTATTTTTATTTGATTTTCATTTTTGGTTTAGCCTTTTATTAGTTTTTAGAATTTTTTTGTCCATGGAAATCATGACAACGGGTCCTATTTTTCATGACAGGAGAAGAAGAAAGGGAGATCAATCATATGGAGGATGACAGAGGCAAGGAAAAGCGCTCCAGGAACGCGTTCGGGCCTTAGGAGGAGGAAGAAACATGCTGGAGGAAGAAAAACAGAGACCAGAGCGAAAACGGAGAGCCGATGCAGAAAACAGCACGTCACTCGGCCGAGTAGCTTATGCCACTCGGCCGAGCAAAGTCTCCACTCGGCCGAGTGGAGCACCAAACAGGGAAGTTTCTGCAGACCAACTCTCTGTCAATTTCTGTAAGTTTTAGTTTTAATTGCCACTCGGGCGAGTGACTAGTCACTCGGCCGAGTAAAACAGATACCCTCCTAGCTTAAAAATTGCTGAGTGGCAGAGCCACTCGGCCGAGTGGAGTTTCTCCCTTCGGCTGAGTGAAACAAAGCCACTCGGCCGAGTCGTAAGTGGCAAGGAAATTTTTGAAATTCTTTTTCATTTACGCACTCGACCGAGTGACTTTTCCACTCGGCCGAGTCGTAACAATTTCTATATAAGGGAAGCTCAGCAGGCGCGGATTTCGAAACGCAAAAATTTCCCAATCTCCGCCCGAGCCCGCTGACGCTCGCGATCGCTCGCCCGCTGCGACTGCTGCCGCGCCCGAGCCGGACCACTCTACACCGGCGATCTCTGTTCCCTCCCCTCACCGACGATCGGCCGCCACCCCCTCACCGGCACCGGCCGCCACCTCGCCCGATCACCCTATTTTCGCCCCAAAACCCCAGTTTCTCCCCGTTTTCTCTTGATTTGTATGCCTGTGAACCCCGTTTTCAAATTAACTATCATATCTATCTATTATCCCCTATCTCCCCCATACATATCGAATATTATTAGCTGATTTGATTGTTTGATTTGCAGGCTAGCTTTGGAGAGCTTTGGAGAGCTTTTGGATGCGCATTGAGCTTCACAGCGGAGGCGTCTCTTCGCACGCACCACTTATTGCTCTCACAACGTGTTCAGGTACACTCGTTCCATCATTTAGCATGCCACATTATTTATTTAGTTGGGACACGTCTCGCGGCACACATGCCGCCGCGCACTAGGCCCCGTACACGGGAGCCTCTTCGAAGAGGAAGAGGACCGAT
Organism: Scilla litardierei; assembly: GCA_030789695.1. Lineage (NCBI taxonomy): Eukaryota > Viridiplantae > Streptophyta > Magnoliopsida > Asparagales > Asparagaceae > Scilla > Scilla litardierei. The sequence goes on from CM061142.1 coordinate 531,423,104, forward strand.
GATGCCGGTCTCTCTCATGCTAGGGAGGACTCCCCTCCACCTAGCCCTCCACCGCCACCACCACCTACACAGCCGATCCCTGTCGATCATGTCCCTCCACCTGCTCCCGCCGTCGGGCCGATGGGGATCACGTTTCGAAATGACGCACACCGCGCCAGGTTCGAGCGTATCTGCCATCGCTCAATAGTACCCTCTAGGTTCACACACTTAGCTGACCTTGACCGTCTAGGGGTACTCGAGGGGCTTCTCATGTTGTACGACAACGTGGGATGGCGTGATTTTTTTTCGGTGTCGGCGGATACTTACATCCGTCCGACACTAGAGGTCCTGAGCTCTATTGACCGGACCCCTGGAGGATGCTCGTTCCATTTGATGGATCGAGAGTGCGAGATCACTCTCGACATGCTTAGAGCATTCTTCCAGTGGCCCGCTGTCCCTGTCCCTGACCGTGCCTACGCTTCCACGCACATCCCACCCCCGTCGTTCGACACCTCCACCTTCTGGACACGGATCACGGGATCCCCACTTGGCTTTGACCCTAGTAGGGCCAAGGCCTCAGCTATCCTACACCCCGGCCTCCGCATTGCACAGCGCCTCATGGCGACTACTTTCCTAACGAGGTACGAGCCCGGGACCATGTCTATGCCAGAGCTCTACATGCTCTACGCGATGACTCGCCCTAGGGTTCTGGATAGGGATAGCGAAGACCTGGTCCCCACCGTCGAGGTTGACATTGCTAGTTGGTTTTTAGACCGCATCATCATTTCGGTGAGAGCTCGCTCACCTATTTGTTGCGGCGGTCTGATCACACTTCTAGCCCTTATGACCGGCGTGGACCTACCTGACGACTTGCGTCGAGCTCCGGGCCCCACTTCACTTTCGATAGATGTTATGGCCCGGATGAAGATGCTTCATCCCCACGGTCGCAGGCACTGGGTGTAGTTGCATGGTCCCTTTTGTGCTGACTACATGGTTCTTCCGAGCCCCACTCGGACACACATTGGACCGGCTCACGGGGACTGGATTCCAGCGATTGATCTCCTTATCCCCGCTGCCTATGTGCTTAAGGCTGAGGATGCTGAACAGGCACCCCCTGCACCACCTGTTGACCCCGTGATCCCTCAGCCTGCACCTGCACAGTCTGCACCTCCCGACACCTCTGTCCACACTTCTGTCAGTGTCGGAAGCACCTTAGCTGAGTCCACCACCACCACCACCACCATCGAGCCTATGTCCGTCGAACCTATCACCTCTCTTAGCCCCGAGCGTCCCACCACCATTCTTGAGAGCGGCGGGTCTTCCTTTTCTGCTGCTGTGGAGACCCTCTCCCGATTGCTGTCGACGGCTCCTGGGGAGTCCACTTTTGTGCCCTACATTACCTCCCCAGTTGTCGACCTTACGGTCTCCACCGCCCCTGTCTATTCCGAGAGCGTCGTGACTTCTGTCCCCACTTCTGTGTCACTGACTTCTCCTACTGCCTCGTCACCCATTTTGCCTTCCACCTCTGCTGCTGCTGCTGCCGCTTCGACACAGCCTGCGTCCCAGCCTCACACCGAGGCTGGGCATCACTTACCAAGCACAGCACCCCTTCCACACTACCCTGCTGGCCCCATCCTATACACCGCCCGCCAGAGACAGCCCCGTACCTCACCTGTTCGACCTGTGCGTCCCTCTGCTCCACCACCCCCAGACACTCTAGTTCAGACATTCGTGCTCTTGAGGGGGCTGTTAGTGGACTTCGAGGAGACTTTAGGGCTCTCTCTGCCACGGTCCACGCTGTGCAGACCCACGTCGCATTCCTTCCCAGTATTCAGGCTTGCCTGAATCAGATTTTGGCGCGTCTGCCCCCCACCCACACCCACCCAGCAGATACCACGCCCACCACCTCCACCTCCACCCCAGCCACAGGACGGTGATGGTGCAGCGCCACCACCAGCTTAGGCACACTCTTGATGCCTCTGTTATTTTTTTGCCGTTTTGCTGCCCGTTTGTTTCTGGGCCTGGTGATTGATTTTTGCCCCCCCTCCTCCACGTATTATTTTGATGCCTTCCTGGTCATATCTTTTTTATACCTTTTTGGGAGTGAGGGAGAGACTTTTTGGGGACACTTATATCTGCACCATCCTAATCTTTGCATGCATCACATTCATTCATATTTTATTTTCTTTCTTTTTCCTTTTCTTTTTCATCATGCATGCATCCTCACCACCCCGCCCATCTCACGTCTCTCGGTGTGCCACACTTCGCACATTGAGGACACTGTACACTTCAGCTTGGGGGAGTGAGTTCTGACAAATTTTATTTTTGCCACCCTTTATTTTTTTATTTCTCACGTTTTCTTTGCACTTATTTTCACCACCTTTTCGTTTTTTATCATGCATCACGTTTCTTTCCTTTTTTTTTGAGTATGCTGCATTGTATATAGTTCTATTTTCTTTTATCTTTATTTCTTTCATCTTTTGCTAGAGATGATTTTTCTGTGATGATGATGACGGGTGTCAGCTTATCTACATGTGCATGCTATTTTGTCACGTCATAGCTTTTGTTTCAGATATCATATGCTATGTCCTGCTTTGCATTTTGAAATAGTAACCCACTCTTTTCATGTATGAATATGGATGAAATTCTGTTATTAGCTGAAGTCTGATGATTCATATGTATGTTTTTCATATAAAACACACCAAGCTTCACACATTGTCTGCTTATATTTGGAGTACTGCTTTCCTCTCTCATGTCACTTCTTATTGCATGAATTGTACGCTTCACTTTCAGGTTGATTGAATGTTTGCTAGGAGGATATATCTGGACTAGTTTACTTTTTGAGATTAAACTGAGTAGATTATATTACTCTGTCGAAAGTTGCCGTGCACGTCCTATAGAGTGAACCGAGCGATACATTGATTTCTTTCTCCACATATCTTGAGCATTATTACTCTACTTAAAATCCATTGGTGAATCCCCCCTTAGCAAGTCTATTATCGACATTTCCCCCGCTATTGATTTTCATGCTCCAAATCCCCAAAATCAAAAAGAAAAAAAATATACCTGTATATCCTTCTCTCTTTTGATTTGGGATCGCTTATGTAAATATTGTTATTCAAAAAAAAAAGAAAAAAAAGGAGAGAGAAAAATTGAGAGAAAGAAAAGAAAAGAGAAAAGAAGTTCATAACGATCTCATCTCATACTCTTTCTCTCATTCTTCCCTCTTTTGTTTTATTTTTACTTTTTTGGAGCTTCAAAAGAAATGGGGAATGTACATTTTGATTTGTTTATGTCACCACGCTTATGGATAAGCTTGGGGGAGAGGATCCAATGATGTGTGAGAGAGTGACTACTTGATAGTGCATGAAAACCTAGGCTAAGTAATTTTCTATGCTCGGTGAGATTGCTAGAGTTTCACGAAATCCAGAAATCGACATTTAGCATTCATTTCATGAAAACTATGCTTTTCTATTCTTACTATTCCATATCGTGTGATATCGCTTATACTCCTTATAGAAAGCATTCAATTGAAAAGTGTGTGAACTATGGTTATGCATACCGCTTTAGATGCTTCAGACGATGTTAATCCTAGAATGATTCCATATTTCATGCTATATTGATATTTTGGGGTTTTCTATTTCGAATGCATCATTATACTATGATATCGAAATAAAAGTCTTTGACGTGTGTTTTATATTCGATGTATGCTATATGAGTAAGCAAAACCCACGTCCTGAGAAAAATGATCCAGCACCCCCCTTCTTCGCTTTCTATTCTATTTTTATTTTTATTTTTTATTTTTTATTTTTTCCCTCTTTTCCATCATTTTGCCCGTCAGGCTCGCTTTTTACTCATCTTCCTCGAGGACGAGTAAGATGTAAGCTTGGGGGATTTTGATCGCTCCGTATTTTACACCCTTTTTCTGCATGTTTGCATGCCACTTTGATCGCTCATATCGCGTTTTTCACGATTATTCGGCAATATTGCGATGCTTTTCACGATTTCTTATTTTTGTCGTATTTCAGGAGATATGGAGCGATTCAGAGTGATTTTGAGATCAAGAGGATTTGCACCCACGCTGGAGTGTCACCCAAGGCCCTTTTGAGGGCTAATCGGCGATGGAAGACGAGTGGAAGAAGAAGGAATGTCGTAGGAGCGACGAGGAAGCGAAAAGATGAAGATTGGGCATCTGCAGCATCTCACTCGGCCGAGTGAACCACCCACTCGGTCGAGCAAGAAGACCACTCGGCCGACTAGACCGGACACACATCAACAGAATGAAATTGGCGTGCACTCGGCCGAGTGACGATAGTCCACTCGGCCGAGCATGGAAATCCCCTCGCCTGAGTGGCATGGGAAAATCCACTTCAAAAGAGGCAAACTTACTGTAAATGTACATGCTTTTGATGGTTCCGAGTCGGCCGAGCAAGAATTGCCCCTCAGCCGAGTGAGTAAAGCCACTCGGCCGAGTCACTTCCGAAGACAGACCCCCAAGATCCCCCGACTTACTGTAATTTTACAGGGTTTGTCACTCGACCGAGTGACATTTGTCACTCGGCCGAGTGAGCCGCCCCGCTTGCTGCGTAAATTGCGATTTCTGGGCTGCGCAGGGGCATTTTTGTCACGAATTTCTGGGCGATTTTGAGGGGTATTTAAACCCAGTTTTTGCCCTAGTTAGGAAGAACTTTTGGATACTTTTTGCAGCCTTTTTAGAGAGCTTTTTAGCTAATTAGATTTAGGCTTTTTGAGAGATTAGAAAGGGGACTTTTATTGGATGCTATTGGATTCTCATTGGTTTGTCTCTTTTCTTGTCAAAAACTCTATTTTTATTGATAATTTCTCTAGTGCAATGAATTGGGCTGAATTTTCTATTGAATTTCTTATGAATTGCATGATGATTAGTGAGTAGTTTTATCGTCTTAGGGCATAGGGATGAACCCTATGAACCCTATTTCTGAATTGTGATGAATTGGTGAAATTCTTGCTAGAATTGATTAGGGTTAGGTTGGGATCGATTAATTACGGATAGCTAGGGATTCATATCGATTGGGATTTGCAAGAGATTGGGTCCCAATTGATAGGAAGCCCTAGAAATTCGATTTAGATTTACGATTGGACTCTTCTAGTATTGGTTTGCAAGAGATTGGGCCAAAGCTAGGGTTTTTAATCGTATTTCTATACCAATATCCGTTTGCAAGAGATTGGATGGGTAGGAACTATCTCAACCTAGGTCGTAGCTCGAGTTTGCACGAGAGTGGGCTCGAGATACGGTTGAACAATGATGTCGTTCTTCATGCTAGCGGCTTAGGTTAGGGTTTGCAAGAGATTGGACCCTAACCTAGGTTTGCTATAGACCGGCGATAGCGCGAGAGCGTGAGCTTGGTTCTACATTTAGTTGCGACTAGTTCACCTAAAATTCAAGTCTAGCAATGATGTAACCTACGAATAACAACGAAGAGATACGGTTCGTAGCGAGGATTCCCTATCCCTAGGCGCTTTATTTTCATTGATATTTCCATCGATATACGAACGATTGTGATGATTTTACCCCGAATTATTCTTGACCATTTTGATAGCTAGGTGATTAGAAGAAGACACTGTCATTGTTCCTCCCTGAGTTCGATACCCGCTCGCCACTACACCGTGCGCTTGCGGTAAGACTACGAGTCGCATGTCCCGGTTGCGTGTGCATACCGGTGCGTGATCAACCCTATTTTCGTAGGGATCATTCTTAGGATTTCTTCCTTTGGCTCTTTACCCACTGATATCACTCTCTTTCTCTCTCTGTTGTTGCTAATCTTGATCAGACTATCCTTCAGGACATGTTCTCTGTGATCCCTTCATATCTCTCCTCTGTGTTAGGGCTTCCATGTTTTTTGCTCGAGATTGGGTTGTTCACCTAGTGGTAAAGTCCAACACCTTGCCGAGGGCTCCTTTGATCAGCCTTCTCAAGAGATCCTCAGATGCATGTACGTCATCTTTTCTGGCATGTCTGTGAACAGGGCCGGGGTCTTCCTTGATTGGATGGACAAGGTAGAGTTCACCACTTCTTCCTCTCATATTCCATATGGAGGACTCCTTACTCTTGTCTTTCTCCATTTCGGTATAGACCTAACCCTATATGAGCACATGCCTCTTGGCCCTCTTCTTGATACGGCTGCAAAGTCAAAGTCCACTTCGGCTCTGCAGATGGCATCAAAGAAGAGGCAGTCTACTTCAACTCCGTCTTCATCCACCGTCCACCTGCTGATCAGCCCTCTTCATCATCAGATGCACCCTCTCTTGTCTAGTTGGATGAGAAACTATCTGGTGTTTATGAGCTGTTCCAACATCAGGGCATACCCTTCACTGCCCACCTCCAACCTTTTATTCCATCTGTTCAGCCTACTCAGCCTCCTCCTCCAATCGTTATTAAGCTTCCTGACCTTCAGTTGATACAGCTTCTGAGCTGGTTGCTTCTCAGGCTCCTCAGGTGTCTCTTCTACCGTTGCTGATGGTCCTCATCCCGAGGACATTTCTGTTGATCCGGAGCCCCGAGATTTTCGTATTGAGTTGGCTACTCCCATGAACTCCTCTGTAGTCGGTCTGGATTGATGTTTCGTGGAGATTGCTCACCCTTGGTCCTAGATTTTTTTGTTAGGGTTGAGAGTGTGAGTCTGTATGTGTTTTTGGTTGTATTGATGGATGATGAATGTATGATGATCATAGTTTTTGTATGTATATGGAGTTGATTTTGTCTTTTGTAGTCCATGTATCTTTGGATAATATATATACTAGTCATAACCCGTGCCCTCGGGCACGATTCATTTCAGATATCCCCTCAAAATTTTCCCCCTCCAAAATTTAAACGAACAAAAATTTAGCTTCGACGCAGGCGTTTTCGGTGCGGACGCCGGAAATTTTTTTAACCCGGGCCAAAAGAGAAACACTCGAAAATGTAGGGAGGAAGTGCATAAGTGTGGGTGTGTGAATGGTATTAGGGTCAAAAGTGAAATGAGTGGGGTTTTTTTAGCAAAAAGGGAAAATGGGCGGTATTCTCTGCAAATGGAGTGATTGTGGTGGGTTTTTCGGAATTAAATCTCGACCCTTGGATGCAAAGGATGTGGATACATCCTGATCGTTGTTGGTCACTGGGACTTGTCCCAGTCAGCCCTAGGATTAAAAAAATTTGTGTTTTAATATAATAATTTAAACACAAACTTTAGCTTCGGCGCGGGCATGTTCGGTACAGGCGCCGGAAAAAAAATTTAACCCAGGCCAAAAGAGAAATGATCGAAAATGAAGAGGAAAAATGCATAAGTGTGGGTGTGTGTAGGGTATTAGGGTAAAAAGTGAAATGAGAGGGGTTTTTTAGCAAAACGGAAAAATGGACGGTATTCTGTGCAAATGTAGTGATTGTGGTGGGTTTTTTGAAATTAAATCTCGACCCTTGGATGCAAAGGATGTGGATGCATCCTGATCGTTGTCGGCATGGACGTTTACGACGTGGAACAACAAATTCGGTATGGGCGCCTTCGACGTGGAACAACAAATTCGGTGCGGAACAACAAATTCGGTGCGGGCGCCTTTGGCGCGGAACAACAAATTAGGCGTAAAACAAAAAATTCGGCACGTGCCCCTTCGGAGCGGAATAATAAATTCGACTCGGGTTTTTTTGGCGTGGAACAAAAAATTAGACGTAAAACAAAAAATTCGGCACGAGCCACTTCGGCGCGGAACAATAAATTCGGTGCAGAACAATGTGTGAGTGCCTTCGGTGTGGAACAACAAATTCGGCTCCTTCCGCACGGAACAGAAAATATAGCGTCGAACAACAAATTTGGCCCGTACGCCTTTGACGCATAATAACAAATTCGGCGTGGGCACTTTCACCGTGGAACAACAAATTAGCGTAAAAAAATTACGCGGGCCCCTTTGGCGTGAAATAATAAACCACATGGTATTTTTCGGTGATGGTATTAACTTACGCTAATTTGTTGTTCCGCTAAAAATTTTTGCGCTAAATTTTTTTACTTTGTTTAATTAATGGATCATGCTACTCCACCATCTTTTCCATGACACTTTTAATTTCAAAGTTTAGGTTCCCAAACACTTTTCCCCCCAAAATTTAATCTACACAATCTTTCCTAAGATACTTTCCCCCCAAAATTTATGTTTTCCCACTAAAATTTTCATAAAATCCAATCTCAACCATTGATGTACCAAGATCAAATCTCAGACACTTTTTATCTTGTCCTATTCAGCCTTAGAATTCAAAAAAGGTTGTCAAATGTATAATAGATTAGTCATAACCCATGCCCACGGACACGGTTCATTTAAGATTTTCCCCCGCGAAATGTTTGTTCCCTAAAAAATTATTTCCACAACCAAAATTGAGCGGAACAACAAGTTAGCATAAAAATATTTAGCGTCACGGTCGCCTTCGGTGCAGAAAAACAAATTCAGCGTGGAACAACAAATTAACGTAAAAAAATTTCGCGGGCGCCTTAGGCGCGTTGAGGGAGAGATCATTCGATCTGCATCAGCATTCGATCTGCAGCATTAAGTGCCAGTTAAAGCTTCTTTTTCCCAAGTGCATTAATTGCGTGCACTCTGCTATTTCCCAGAAACTTTCATTCCCAAAAAACTTTCATTTCCCCAGAAACTTTCATTTCCCCAGAAATGTTTTTTTCCTCCAAAACTTTTCATAAAATCTCATCGCAACCATTCATTCTTCAAGATTAAAGCTCAGCCGTTTTTCTATCAACCCCTTTGTCCTAGTCAGCTTGTCCTAGTCAGCCCTAGGATTCAAAAACAATTGTCAAATGTATAATAGATATATGATGATGTTTTACTTTATCATATGATGTTTCACATTGTGTCTCAATTTTTTTAATCATTGTGATCATTGTGTGTACGTTGTGCAAGTGTGTCTCTCTGTGTGCTCAATTATATACATGATGATGTGATGTGAGAAATTTTTATTGCCTATGAAATGTTGATATTTGATTCTCGTTCCTTCAGTCAACTAAAATTTCTTTTGTTGATGAGTATTTGATATTATCATTGTGATGCACCTTCGTGTTTTCTTGATTTTATTGTGGTATCACATTATTTAGACTTTCATGATTGTTTTAGTATTTATTTAGCACGATTGTTATTGTTTTCTACTCCCACTTTTTGAAAAATGCCATAGGGGGAAAGAAATAAACAAATCATATTTTGTGCTAAGTATAATCTAAACTTGAATCTAAGATTGAAGTTGCCTTAGATTTCAAGGGGATGAAGATATAATGAATTTGGATTATAAAATCCTAAATTTCTAGTATTGAAATCCTTTCATTCATGCATATCTTACATGTTTGCTTCAATTGATCAATAGATGCCCTTTAATTAATTTGACTAACTTGATTGGCATCTACGTGGGGGGAGTAAATATTCTTTAAGCACAATTATTTATATTTAAGTTTTTGTTTGTTTGTCATCACCAAAAAGGGGGAGAATGTTGAGTATTGGACTTCTCCCTACCTGGTGTTGATGGTGAGCAAACATAAATACTTGTGACTAATCACCTACTTGCAGTTAATCCATTGCCTAAGCATATCATGAAGATCAATTATCAATGTATGTCACTCAAGAATTAATCAAAGCATGAAACGTGGATTGGATGATCAAAGATGATGATTGAAGCTCCTAGAAGACTTCAAACTCATTCTATGGAAAGAAGAGAGGCTTATACAAGATGTAATCCTTTTATTCTCTTCTAGTATGTAGCTTAGAATTATAACTATGTTGGAGCACACACACATCTTTATTTCTGTTTAGGAAATCATTAGATCACATTTCCTTGGCCTCCAATTCATAATTCTCAAGCATGTGTACTTTGGACTTTCAACATGCAACTGCTGAACGATTTACAGGCGCCTGTCTCCAAACAGCTGACTATGATTTGTTCTATAGTCGTATGTTTTGCACATACTTTATCATTTGGTTTTTGGGCTTTCAGCTATAACTTTCTGCAGACGACTGATGTACAAAGTACATGAGGCTCTCCAGTTACAGGCGACTGTGACTTGTTAGTCAGTCGCATGTCTCTCTCTTGCCCAAAGATCTTTAACTTGTCTTCCTTCTGTCAGACGACTGATGTTGGATACACAGTCGCCTGTCCATTGGTACAGGTGCCTATGAATGCTTCAACAGTCGCCTGTCGATCCTTGTTCTAACTCTCTGTACTTTTGGCTAGTTTCACCAGGTGTGGTCAGACGACTGATGTTGGATTCACAGTCGCCTGCCAAAGCACATGCGCATGTGAATGCTTCAACAGTCGCATGTCGATTCTTTCACTGCCACTCTGCTCTCTGGAAAGTTTCACTTATTAGGGTCAGACGACCGATGTTGGTTTAACAGTTGCCTGCCCATGGCACAGGTGCTTGTGGGTTCCACATCAGTCGCATATCCTATCTTCCCAAAACTTCCTGAGTTTTCACAACTTACTCATGCTTCGGTTAGTCGCTTGTAGAAGGTTTCTCAGTCGCTTGTTGGTTTACAGGCGCCTGTCCGATCTTCATCAGTCGACTATCCTGCGTGGTAAGTTACCGTTTGAATTCTCACCTACCCTATGACATAGTGCAGCTGTCGACTGTGGCTTCTTCACTAGTTGACTATCTATTGTGTAAATTTTATCCGTTGGTTGTTTCTCCACAGATTTCAAGGGGGGTTTGGGAATTCTGTTTGGGGGTTTTAGAGAACTTATAAAGAGCTTCTACTGTTCCATTGAGGAACTCTTGATCAACTCTTGAAACCCTAAGCTCTCATCTTCAAGTTCTCAAGCTCTCAAATCCAAAAGCCCTAGATTTCCAAACTCATTCTCTCTTGCTCCCTAACCTAGAATCAAAGTGATATCCTCTAGGTAATTGGCTGGAACAAGAGAAAGGGCTTTATCTCTTCTTGGAAGAGACTTCAACACACAACACATTTGCTCCTTCAAGTTCTACTTCAAGGCATATGTGATTATAAGTGTTGTTATTTCATTATATATCTTTCGATATCAGCTTTACTCTCTGGTTGTGAAAGTGGTTTGCTTGATCCCAAGTTGTGGGAGTCAAGGACATCGATTGTGTTTCGATTTCACTTGTAGGGTTGCTACAAGTGAGTTTAAAGGAAACCTCAAGTTAGGGTTCTAACATGAGTATCCTGAGGTATCCGGGTGGAAGGGACGTAGGATTATCGGGAGCAAGTTGGGATTGACTTGGGTAATTCGAACCCTTGAAACATGCTTTGTGTTAGCATTGTTTCATTTTAGGTTTATTTATAATTCCGCATTTATTGTTGGTTAGGAATTTAAATTGGTATAACTATCGTTTAAATTTTATAAACACTATTCAACCCACCTTCTAGTGTTTTCTTCATAGCCAGGGTCCTTACAACATAGGCATTACATCATATTTACATTAGCATGTACATTAACACATGAACATATTGGCATGGCATGAACATTAGCATTTCTACATGAACATGGCATATCTAGATTAGCATGAACATTAGGTTTGGGGTTATAGATAGTATACACATTATAGCATAATTACATATAGCATGTCACATAACCATATCTTGCATAATGGAATAATTCTTCATATGGAGATGTTAACACTAATATTTAGAACATATGAGCATACATATAGCATTACAAGTTTAACATGTTGGCATGTAAAAGCTTAGTATGTTAGCATGTTAGCATGTATATTGACATATTTATCACCTTACAATTCCATATCGACATTTAGCATAGCAAGAACAACATGTTATGTAACATTGGAGTATAACAAGGATATAACATGTCATGAACATTTAGCATAAAAGTTAACCACTTCTACTAAGCTCATTCTAGCACATCACACTAACATGACATATTTACAAGAACAATAGTATGTGTTGCGGGGTGGAACTCGCGTACAATGAATTTGTATTATGGGGAACCAAGGACACGGTGGTTATATTGATGAGAGGATTTAGGTAGGCTTTTTGACAAGTGATTAGTGGGGTGAAGAGGCTAAACTTGCCGCTGGGGCAGGCCACGGAGTCAGATCCCTCTGGACGCTGCGGAGGAGGATCGGGCGGCGGGAGCCGAAGGCGGATATCGACCGAGGGGCGAGCTACCCTGCAGAATGAGCAACTCATCAGAAAGGCCGGGTTGGGGTCCAACCCTTAGCCTCTCCGATGCCTAAGTCAGTAACTGGACTTAAAGCGGGGGAAAGGCACGCAGGTCGGGCTGAGGGTGTGTCGACCGTACGTGACGAGCTATGGGTGGGAGAACAAAGATATGGACGACCTTTGCTCTCGTGTGTGAATAATGGAATTGGGAGGGAATTTGCCAACCCCCTCACCATAAGAAGTGAGGGGGTATTTATACCTGATGGGAGATGATTAGGTGGGGCTGACCTGGTATGCTGACTCGACGTGCTGAGATGGCCTGGCTATCAGCGGAAGCTTCGGACGAGGATGTCAGGAACATGAGTGTCTGCCTCGCTTTTGTCAGATGGCGCAACGGCCAGAGGCACTTTTGTCAGGGTGTCAGGGCCGAAAGCATTAAGTGTCAGGGGGCGCAGCGGCCAGGGGGTGTTTTGTCAGATGGTCGGGTGGCGCTAGTGTCAGTCGTGTCCTTATACTAGGTTGTTTGTCGTGCGTGATGAATCAAAGGTCCGGTGATGCCATCCCAGGTGGCGCTGTCTGGGTGTTCACCTAGCGCACTGACCTCGGTGGGCCGAGCGAGAGTGGCTGTACGCCTCGGCCGGGGGAGGGGGGCGCTGCGAGCGCCCCTTCCCACGTAGCCTCGGACCTCCGGGCCGGTAATTCGTTTGCAAAGGGGGTGAGTCAATGTGGTATATTAGTGGTTCTGGGCGGGAGTCGAACTCCTACGATCTTTAGGTCGTAACAATTGCCCCCGGCATTCGAGCGCGAGGCGGGAGCCTGGCTTGGCTCGGATGACGTAACGCTACCTCCCTTTTAACATGGTTCGGACCTTGGTCCGCACTCGGGGGTGGCGACACGGCTCCCGTGGGGTATTGCCCGCTGTCACGGGATCACGAGATCTCATCCCGCGCGGGGGCGAGGCGAGGAGGTGTGACCCTACGATTTGGGGAGGGGCGTTGCCTCTTAACGAAGCACCGTTGTATGTGGCGGCTGGGTCGGACCTTGGGGAACCTGGTTTTATTGAGATGGCCCTGGTTTTCGTTGTGATGTGTTTACTAAGGTATATTGTTATTTTCGCGGGGCTCTAGCCGCCCTGTGTTTGGTGAAATCCCTAGCTGTTGTGCGCTTGGGCTTAGGGTGAGAAGTCCGCATGGAGGAATATTTTCCATCGGCCTTTACAAGGGATTTTGATGGTATTTACAACAATAGGGCAGGTGTGACCAGATCCGTGGTCGGGGTAGGAGGTTGTTTTAACTTGTCGCCCGCTGCATCGGGGTATAAGGGTCCTTGTTTTTGGGGCGGCCTTCCTTCTTATTGTGGGATCCTATCAAAACAACGTTAGGATCGATAAATGAAGTTGAGACTTACGCTTGCGTACGCGGCACGGTAATCTCGGAACTTCGCTCTCGGATTCGCCACAACGGTCGATACTTCGTCACTGATGATCGAAGCAGAGTTTCACCGCCTAAATCTCTAACTAGAAGAGGATTTTAATGGAAGGGAGAAGAAGAACATAAGATGCCTTATGCAAACTTATGGCATGGAAAGTGTTAATGAATGCCTTACCCTTGGGTCCTATTTATAGGCTTTAGGGGTGGTTATTGTAGGAAATAACCAATTGTAAGCTTATTAGCCTATATTAACACATTCATTTATCTTCTTCTTTATCCACTTATAAGTGCCATTTTGCACTTATAAAGTGGCTTTTTCCACTTATCGAGTGGCTTTTTCCACTTATCGAGTGGTCCTTTTCACACGAGAAAAGGTTCCCTTCGCGCACGCCTTCGTGCACGCGACATCTGAGGTCCGTATACCCTCATACATCCCCTCATGGGTGTATTTATGTCGTCCATATCCAACATCTCCCACTCACACTTGAGGTGATTGTAAGGAAACTTATTTTCCTCTAACTCTTCTGTTTGTCATACCGAGAAATAGGCCGTGTGACCGTCATGCGCATAGAGTACGCTGTTGTGCACTTGTTAGAGATACACAACACTCCTCGAGGTGCAAAGTTGAGTAGATCAACGCATGCTTTACCCTAGATTATTTCTTCACATTTCTTATACTTTATATTCAACAATTGAATCCCATCTGGATTGCAATTGGCTGGCCAGCTTTGAATCTCTAAAGTCCAAATGTGAATATGAAATTAATCTTCCTCTTCTTGCGATCCTTTTGATCATGACTTCACTCGCTTTTCTAACATGCCCCGCTGGACCGAATTAACCATAGTCCATAAGCAACATGCTAAGATAGCAATCACCCAGTCAAATCTTAAGGAACCAATTAGAGTCCATAAGGGTAACGAGTTAAGACCCATGCGGTCTTTGGGTCTCACATAATAGTAAACACAATTACTATTCTAACCCAATGGTCAAAATGCATACGTAGTATGAATACGTATTACAACATCGCTCCTTTCCCAGGGAGTGTATGTCTCAATGATGTTGTAAGGATGATGATCAGACACCACAATGTCTGACTTTGAGTCCCTTTTTCTACTCAAATAATCCTTTGGACTCACATCCCGCATTTAGACAGATAGGATTTCAAAATCCTCTTAGATCTTCTGTAAGCATCCATATGATGCAGATCTTTCATGCGACCATTTTGTTTAATTCATGACTCTAAATCATCCGTCTGATGATTTTGACTTTAAACAGGTCTCATCTCTATTCTATCCGTCTGATAAAATAAGGCGGTTGCTTATGTGAGAGAGCCAACCTCAATCTGTCCGACATACTAGAAAGTATAGCTGAGATTTCAAAAATGTACACAAACATTTCTCAAGAAATTCATATGCAATGTTTGAAAAAGAACTTATTCTTTTATTAAATTTGATCATTTACAGACATGGGAATTTACGTTGGTACAACTCAGCTCTTACGCAATCCTTAAGATGATAAGTGTTTGTAAAACACATCTCTGGGGATCGCCTTCGTAAGCGGATCCGCTACCATCTCATGCGTAGATATGTACCTTATGTCTACCTTCTTGGTTTTATCATAGTCTTTTGCAAATTTGTAGCGGATATCAATGTGTTTGGTCTTACAATGAAATTTAGGATCTTTGACATAGGCTATAGATGCTTGACTGTCGCTGTGTATAGGTACAACACCTAAGTCACTTGCATCAATTAGCCTGTCTAAGAATTTCCTAAGCCAAACAGCCTCTTGGACTGCCATGCTAAATGCTACAAACTCGGCTTCCATAGTTGAAAGTGCGATGCAGGATTGTTTCTTGCTACTCCAGGATATTGCACCAGATCCGAGTAGAAAAACATATCCTGAGGTCGATCGTCGCTCATCAAGATCACCCGCCCAATCAGCATCAGTGTAGCCTTCGAGCCTCAAGGCATCTCCTTGATAGCATAAAGCAAAGTCTGCAGTTCCTTTGAGATACCGCATTATCCTCTTAACCGCTTTCCAGTGTGCTTGCACTGGGTTGGATTGGTAACGACTTACCATTCCAACGGCAAAACAGATGTCCGGTCTTGTACACATCATAGCGTACATAAGACTACCAACTGCACTGGAATATGGAACTTTTTCCATAATCTCTTTCTCCTTTTGGTTCTTAGGACATGATTTCAGACATAAATTGTCGCTTTTGCTTATAGGAGTATCAATGGACTTGCAGTCCTGCATATTAAATCGTTCTAGAACCTTCTTTATATAAGTCTCCTGTGAAAGAGAAAGAAGTTTCTTCGAACGATTCCTTGAAATCTTAACTCCAAGGATATATGCGGCTTCTCCCATGTCTTTCATCTCAAAAACTGATGAAAGCCAAGCCTTGATATCCATCACAAAGCCCTTGTCATTTCCGGCTATTAAAATGTCATATACATATAGAGACATGATAACATACTTGATTTTAATCCTCTTGATATATACGCAGTTATCTTCATCAAGCATGGTAAAACCATTTGATAAGACAACTTCTTGAAATCGTATATACCATTGCCTCGAGGATTGTTTAAGACCATATATGGATTTAAGAAGTTTACAAACCTTATGTTCGTTTCCTTCTTTTACAAACCCTGTTGGTTGTTCCATATAGATCTCCTCGTCCAATTCTCCATTGAGAAAGGCAGTCTTTACATCCATTTGATGTAATTCGAGGTCTAAGCAAGCTACCATTGCCAGAATCAGGCGAATCGAGGTAAAACGAACAACAGGTGAGAAGGTCTCTTCGTAGTCTATCCCTTCCTGTTGCGTAAAACCTTTCGCGACAAGGCGAGCTTTATATCTATCAATAGAGCCATCAGCCTTATGCTTGATCTTGAGAACCCATTTGTTCCCAATAGCTCTACGTCCTCTGGGTAAGTCAACTAAGTCCCAGACTCGGTTAACTTTCATGGATTCTAACTCCTCTTGCATCGCTTCCATCCATTTGTCTTTAGCAGGGCAAGATACGGCCTGTTTGAAAGTAGCAGGCTCGTCATCTTCTTGTAGTAAAGTCATAAAGGTTTGCGGAAATTCATCCTCAAATCTTAGAGGAGCCAACCTTGTACGACTACTACGTCGTATTTGAGATTCTTCAAGTCCTTGTTGACTCGAATTTAGATCAATTCTAATATCACTCCCACTTGGAATGTCGTTAGAATTGCTCCCACTTGGATCATTATTCCCATATGGAATAGGATAATCGTCATTCGTATAATCCATTGGTGAAGGTTGAAACGTATTTTCGTTTTCACCAAGAATTCTCCCACTCGAATGAGGTAATCCTTCTTGATCATAAATCTCAAATAGAGATAAGTCCTGACTTATCTCGCCCTGTCTTGGAAACTCATTTTCCAAGAAAGTGACATCCCTCGACTCAAACTCAATTAGCCCACCATTGTCTTCCTGACTAACAAAAACATAACCTTTGGAGTTTTCTGCGTATCGTATAAAGATACATTTCCTTCCCCTTGGCCCAAGTTTGCCATACTTATGGGAGGAAATATGTGTGTAGGATGCACAACCCCAAGGTTTCAAAATTTTTAAGTCAGGAGACCTTTGGTTCCACAACTCATAAGGAGTGGAGCTAACTGATTTCGAGGGTACGTGGTTTAAAATGAAAGCGGCCGTCAATAATGCATCACCCCAAAAGGTGATTGGCAAGTTAGCTTGCGCCATCATTGAACAGACCATTTCCATTAAAGTCCTATTTCTCCTTTCTGCAACACCGTTTTGTTGAGGAGTATAAGGCATAGTTACCTGATGTACTATGCCTTTTTCATCACAAAGTTCCTTAAAACTTGTTGATTGATATTCACCGCCCCTATCGGTTCGCAAGACCTTAATCTTGCGATCTAATTGATTCTCCACTAAACTCATATAGTTTTTAAAGCAAGCCAATGCTTCACTTTTGTGGGATATCAAATAGATATGTCCGAATCGGGTGAAATCATCAATAAAAGTGATGAAATAGGACTTTCCGTGTCTTGTCTTGACATTCATCGGACCACATATGTCCGAATGGATATGCTGTAATGTAACCTCGGCCCTTGTGCCGGTTCCAAATGGCTTGCGACAAGATTTCCCCACTAGGCAATGTTCGCAGGTCGACATTTCAACCTTTGAAACATTAAATAGAAGGCCACGTTTGGCAAGTCTATCCATACGCGTTGGTCCAATATGACCAAGCCTTGCGTGCCAACAAATCACATCAGACTCATAAGTCTTAGAATTTGCAATAAGGAAATTTTCCTTACATGAGGAGTCATACATTGTACTCATTACAATAAATCCTTTAAATACAAACCCAGTACCAATAAGAGTATTATTACAACTTAAGTCCACATTACAATCATGAAAAAAAACCAGTTATAACCCAGACCCATTAACACGACTACAGATATTATATTCCTTCGAATATCTGGAGCGAAGAGAACATCATGAAGTAGGAGAGTGCGGCCGTTGTCCAAGACTAGCTTGCAAGTCCCAAAGCCTTTCACTTCAACACGTGTGTTGTTTCCTACATATATCCACTTCGTTCCTTGGGGTATCCGGTGATACTCCACGAAGGACCGTCTGTCCCTTGCTATGTGGTCGGTGGCACCTGAATCAATTATCTAAAATGGATTAGATTACACAAGAAATATTGAACTAGAAACACATATGTAACTAGTATATTTACAAGTTACCTTGTCGCCTCCACTCGTACACGAACGAGCATAGTGACCGAGCTTGTTGCACTTGAAGCACTTGATCCTCTTCAAGTCTTTCTTCTTGTGCCATTTCTTGTGCCCACCCTTATGTTTGGGTTTCTTGGTAGACTCAGGTTGCTTATTACGTTCATTAGTGAACTTTGAATGATCTTTCCTTTTCTTTCCCCCGTGTGAGGAACTAGCAACCATGTGCACTTCTGCACTTGGCTTGGCAGCCGCAAGCCGCTCTTCCTCTAATTCGAGGTGCTTAAAAACATCGCTGAAAGTCTTGATGCTCTCATTGTGAGTGAGATGCATCTTCATTTGGTCCCACCCATTTGGTAGGGAACGTATGACTGCTTGGATTTGTTGCTCATCAGTGAGCACATGACCTGCGTCCTTTAACTCCGAGATAAGATTCGCCATATGTCGCAGATGTTTCCCCATGGAATGATCTGGATGTTTCTTATATGAATCGAACCTTATAGTTAAGGCGCGAAGTTTGGACACCGATGTGCCACCGAACTTCTCTTCTAGCTTGGACCATATGTCCATGGCTAGGTCATGTTCTCGGAAGATGCGCATTATGTCATCAGCCATACTGCTTAATAACGTAATGCGTGCTATCTTGTTCTTCCGAGACCAAGCATCAAAAGCTTCCTTGTCTCGTCTGTGTTGGGCCGTAGTGCCCAACTCGGGTTCAATCATTACGTTCTTTAGAGTTTCGAGCACTTCTTGCTCCTCTAAAACGTATTGTATTTTGATGGACCAAAGTTTGTAATTATCGCCGTTGAGTTTTTCACCTCTGTTTAACTCAGCGACGATATTCTTTGAAGCGGAAGACATTTTACTTTTAAAATGCTGCAAAAGACACAAAACCAAAGGTTTGATCAAAAACATTGCATTGAAAATTCTTAAAATATAATTCCCATTTGAAGTGATAATAGAATATCCCATTTGGATAGTTCTAATTTCAACTCCCACTTGGAATGATATTTATAATTTGATAAGTTACTTTCGAAAAATATTGAAGATGTTACACTAGAATCGGAAAGGTCACTACGTTTCCAATCACCATCTAGAGTAACTTTCAATATTTCTCCCTCACTTTATCAAATGTTAGTACTCATATAGTACTTCGCAGCGGAAAAGCGTTTTTGAAAACGTATTTTTCAAAACGTATGAAAACGTATTTTTCAAAAAAACGTATATTTCAACTTAGTACCCTTATGATACTAGCGAAATATTCGGCACTTCCTGACCATTTGCCGGGAATGAGCCGTAGCCGTGTC
>CM061142.1:531443184-531485684 GCA_030789695.1 Scilla litardierei
CGTTGTGTCTCGCGGCTTACAACCGTATCGAACATTGCCCGCTGCTTCTGGAGCATTTTGTCCAGTTCAGTGACTTCATAGGGCTTGCTGATCTTCTTTCGTCCTTGGGTCTTCTCGATTACCTTCGATATGACCCGAAGGCGAATCCTCACCCCTACCCTCGATTAGTAAAGCTATTCAATGCCAATAGGATCCGGGGTCAGTACGATGAGACCCACGCTGTTGAGACGACTGTTTTGGGGACTCCTATAGTCCTCACAGCAGAAATCTTAGGAGAGATTTTGGGTATCTCCTCGTCTGGCCTCCTCCCCTCGGACATTTCTGTTGATGATATTTCTTCCCTTGATCAGACCATCCTCTCTGAGATTTTCCATCAGATTCCTCCCGCCATGATTGGCGTACCTTCCAAATCTTTCAAGCCAAATGCATGGGTCCTCAACTTGAATCTGAAGTCGTGCTTGCTTCCCAAGTACGGCTCCTCATCTCTACCGTCCCAGCCTTGTCTGAAACTGATTTATGCTATTTTCATGGGGAGCTCGATTAACTGGGCTCGCATTATACTCGATAAGATTGACTCTTTCAAGTGTATTCGCAAGACCACTAAATCGGCTCACATCCCCTTCCCGTGCTTGTTGACCCTTGTTTTCCGTCACTTCCGTGTCACACTTCCTCGTGACAATGAGCATCCACTTGGTCCTCCCCTGAACGCGACGGCCGTCAAGAAATCTCTTGCGGCGCTCCGTCACGTTCAGAGAACGAAACCTTCAGCGTCTGCCTCTGCCTCTGCCTCTGCTGCTCCCTCTGCCACCCTTGATGATGTCATTCGGTTACTTCGTCGTCACGAGTCTCGTTTGGCTCGTACCGAGGAGGTAGTTTGCCGTATGTCTAGTCTGATGGGTGTTCAGCTTCCTCCTCCTGTTTCTGAGGATGAGGAGATGGATGAGTTGGCTGAGGAGGACATTGAGGAGCTTTGTCGTGCTTCCATTCGTGCCCCCGAGGGCACTTCTGGTACTGCTGCTGGTGCTACCCCTTCTGGTGCTGCTGTTGCTGCTTCGTCTGCTGGTGCCCCCGAGAGCACACCTGTTGCCACCACTCCTGCGGTGGATACTCCGACTGGTGCTCCCGAGGCCACTACTGTCGCTGCTCCAGAGATTGCCACTTCTGCCGTCGCTCCTGCTGACATTCCAGACGTTCCTGCTGATCCAGTTTCCACCACTTCTCCTACAGAGCCTGCTGCTGCTGTAGATCCTGCCGGTTCCTCTTGAGCTTCTTTGAGGACTCTCCGATGCTCCTTAGATGATACATCCAGTGTGAGAGAGTTTGGTTAGGATAGAGTGGGGTTTTGGATCTTTTTAATGATGTATTTTGATGTACTTTGATGATCTTCTTGATGTATTTTGATACTTTTGATGATGTATCTTCATGTATTTTGACACTCCGATATCTATGATATGATGATGTATTTTTGTGCCCCGATCGGTGGATCGATGTTTTGTATGTCAGTGATGCTCATTTTTGATGTACTCTGGTTCATATTTTATATATATATGCATCGCAGTTGACATTTCATTCTATTGTGCATAATTTATAATATTTTTATGTCTCTGATGTTTAATTTCGTCGCTCGACGATATTAACTTGGTTTAATAGAAATTTCTTCTATGGAAACTTAGAATTGTTTTCCATGCACTAATTTAACCAAGAATGTTGATATTGGAGAGTATATTCCATAACTCAATCCATAAAAATGATTTGAGTTTTGATGATTTCGTTTTTACGATTTTCGACTATGGTTTCATTGACACACCTTGAATTTATTCGTATTTCTTTTGGTGTGACTTGAACCGTCGTCGTATTCTACACGCCTTGATTTTAAATATAACGTAAACTAACACTTTGTGAGCGCAGTTATGGAGATCATCGCCAAATTCATATGAATATCAATTACGACGCCTCAAGACTTCTCAAAGCACGTGATCGTATGCCTAAAGCTTCGTTGAAGCTTATGGACCATTTTAGAAGTCATGAAGATTCGATTGAAGCTATTGAAGATGATATCGTCAAGTTTTATTTATAGTCTTTAAGCTTCTTTCATAGAATGTTAAGCCTTGAGTAGGTCTTATGGTTTAAACCTTCGAACGCTCATATCTTAGCTCTGGGATCTTAGTAGAAGTCCATACAATCCTTCCCGAAGCTTCGCGCTTCGATTCGCGACTTCTTGTGCATGTTAGTTGGTTCAAGAAGAAGAACTGACCGACTAGATGGTGATCTAGTCGGTCGGCAAAGCTTCTTGGACCGACTAGTTCTTGTCAGTTAATTCTAAGCTCTTTACTGTTTACAGTTAGTCGGTCTAAGTTGACTCACCGCCCGACTAGTTTGTGAACTAATCGGTCAGTGATGCTTCTGTGACCGACTAGTTGAGCTTTCCCTGTACATGCACATTTGAGCCTAAGATACTGTTTATCATTAGTCGGTCTGTGTTCATTGATCGACCGACTAGTTGATGAACTAGTCGGTCAACTTTCCTTCTTGGACCGACTAGTTTACTTTTACTGTACATGCCAATTTTTCACCTAACTTACTGTTTATCGTTAGTCAGTCTATGCTGATTTGGCGACCGACTAGTTGGTGAATTAGTCGGTCAACATTTGTTCTTGGACCGACTAAGTCTATTTATGCTCAGACTTCAGTTTTATCTGTTAGTCGGTCTCAGTTGTGTAACCGACCGACTAGTTGTGAAACTAGTCGGTCAGCTACTCTTCTTGGACCGACTAGTTCCTTATGTCTGTGCTTTGGTCTTTTCTCTGTTCACTCATTAGTCGGTATACGTTAATTGACCGACCGACTAGTTGATGAACTAGTCAGTCGGTGGTTGTTCTTTGACCGACTAGTTGGGTTCAGAAAAGAGCCGTTGGAGCTTTAATTGAAACGTTTTTCTCTCTCTCTCTCTCCTCTATCCTATAAATACTTGTTGGGCTGCATTCATTGCAGTCAAGGCTGATATTATTGCAAGTTTAGAGATCAAGAGAAATCATTCCAAGCTCATTCAAAGCTCATTCATTCCATTCAATAATCTCTCCTCACTCTTACTTCCAAAGAGAGATTCATTGAGTGTGAAGCCTTCCAAGCCAAGTGCTTGATTCTAGGTCACCAACATCCCCATAGCTCTCCATCGCTGATCTACATCTTGGAGCTAGGGTTTGATGCCACTTCTTCTTCCTCAAAATCATCCTTGCCCTAATTCGTAAGCATTACTCAAAGTATAGGTATTTTGTCGGTAAGAAGTTTCTTATTTCATTTCAATTTCATATTGTAAGTTTCACTCTCGGTTGTGAGAGTGTGGTTGTGGGTTGTGGGAGTCACAAATTACTTTGTGTATGATTTGACTTGTGGAGGTTTTTCACAAGTATTTCATAGTGGAAATCTTGAGTTAGGGTTTCTAACTCAAGTATCCGGAGGGGATCCGGGTGGTTGGGACGTAGGATCACCGGGAACAAGTCGGGGAGACTTGGGTGGATCCGAACCCAGTAATATCTTGTGTTAGCATTGTTAATTTTGTTGTTGTCTTCAATTTAAGCTTCCGCAAATTGATTTGGTAGTTGTTTGCACGATAATTAGGAATTATACTCCTTGTTATTTTTAAAGTACTATTCACCCCCCCTCTAGTACTTGTGCAGTAGCTTGTAGGGCATTACAGGATCTATTGACATCTCTTATTATGAGTTGAAAGACACGTGTGAGTTTTATCTTAAAGGTATGATGGTCAAAAACTCCTTCTGTAAGACAGTGTGAGAATAAGTTGGAGAACTCATGGCCTCGTACATACGGACGTATTCAGACCCAAGTCTAAATTAGCCAGGATATGGTGTTCTTATTTTATTATGACACATGTTCCTGATGAAACACAAGTTTGATGAAATAGAGAATAATGACAGAAGTATTTGAATCACTTTGATTGGATCGAAGGAGCAAATGTTTTTCTATGTAATTCTTGCGTAATTAAAAAAGAATGAGATTTTCACTCAGGTCAAGCCTCACAACAATCAGTGTATTGGAGAGCATGAATCACACTCTGTTAGACATGGTGTATATTATGGCAAGTGACTCTGAGTTACAATCCTCCCTTTGGGTTAAGCCCTAGATTGTGATGCCTAGGTTCTTGATAAGGTTCTGTGAGGACGTTATCAATATGATATTCCTTAAATCAATTGTTAGGAAGTTACATGATTACTCGAGCCACATGAGACGAAGAAGATCAAGAAAACTTAAGTGAAACTTATCTCCAATTTATGGTGAGGTTCATACACATATCTCCAATTGATGGTGAAACTTAAAGCATTGGAAGATCAAGAAAACTTTGGCTTAGAGATTTTTGAAAACTTAAAACAATGGCCAAAGAAGAGTTTTTGAGAGCTTTGGAAGAACTTAGAAAATTCTTTTAAACTCAATTACTGCTCAATTGATACCAAAATCTCAGCAAACAAAGCTTAAATGGGGGTGGAAAAATCGTTTTAAAACTATGCCAAAAACACCCCTCCAACGGCTCTATCGAGAGTTTTGCAAAAATCACGAAACTATGTTTTCTGGGCTGTGAATAGTGCTGATAGTTGATTACTGCATTATGGGTAGTCGACTTCCAATATAACGGTGGTCAAATACTTCTGGGGACAGAGCATACCCACTCTAAAGTTGTCAACTCCTATATAAAGGATAGTCGACTAGCTCACCGATACATATGATACTAAGTTAAAAACCTTTTAAATTATTTTAAAATATTATTAAATCATTTTAAAAGTGATCCTATATGTGTGTGAGCTTTTAAGAAGGCTGTAATAAGTTAAGACAAAAATAAATAAAAATACATCACTAATATTATTACAATGAAGCCCAAAGTGATGTATTCTTAATTCTTCATGTTCATATCAAGCTTTATTTGATCCATGGCATTGTATGCTCATTGTTGAGTGAATAGTTTACACACTTTTCCACCCTTCTTCCCATGCATTTTTATGTATATATTCACATATTCCATTCACTTTCCATTAGTTTTTGTTCGTTTTCACTATTTGGGGATGTTTTGTGTATTTCAGGAGAAAAGTGCGTAAAATGATGAAAAAGGTTGAAAGTGTTGGATCTGGATCTAAGCTGAGGGGGGGGGGGGTGAATAGGCTTATAAAAATTCTCGTGCAACCCACGAGAAATCACACGCAGTTATAGCACAATCAACCAGATGCATAGTATAGAAAAGCAGTCATAGCATGCACAGACGATATACCCTGGTTCGGTCGCACCCACGACCTACATCCAGCCCCAAAAGCAATACTAGATTATTAAAGTTAACTGGTACATCATGTAGCTAGAGCACCAACTCTACACTCACCTGGCCCTCAATACATGCACTCACCAAAGTGCCCAAACAATAACAATACTAGTAAAGCTCTCTCTTGGCTAGTCCCAACTAGCCAAGTACCCAAAAAATAATAAATTATTCTACAAAGATTACAACACCAATATCACAAAATATAATAAAGTATGAGTTTAGAATTGCTCAGTTGTGACGTTATTGATGTCTCTGTCTTTCAGCGCGTGATCAGATGCAATCTGATTTAAGGTAGTCCCTCGTCTCTAGCCTCAGGTCAGCGGATGATGATCAAGTTGTGGTAGCCACAAGGTCAGAAGTAGGTTGCGGCATCCTCAGGTTGCAGCAGGGAGGATTGAAGTATCCATCAGCAATAGTTACAGCATAGAGGTCTCAATAATTTGCTTGGTCAAAACTCTTGGCCTCTTGATAAATATTTCCCCATGGAATAATCAATGAAAATCCCTGGGCAAAGAAGATTTGGCAGCTTGAGATTTTTTTGGCATGCTCTTGGGATTACTGCAGGACTTGTGGAGATGAGCTCTTCAGGAAAATTTCGGCTGCCCCAAGTTCCAAAGAATTTTAGAGGAGACAACGTTTGTGAGCAGCTCTTGGGAATTACAATGTATGAGAGGTGCAGCCTTCTTGATTATTGGGAAAAGAAATTTTGGCTTGTGCTTTGAGATTTTGTAGAGGGAGAAGAGCAAAGCACCTGGTTTTTTTTGATCGGTTGTCTCTTGAAGAAAATTGCGGCTGCCTGTAGGGTTTTTCAATGGGTCTTGCGGCTGCAAAGAAAAAACAAGGCAGCACTAAAAATGCAGTAGGCCCCTGGGGAATTATTTTTAAAAGGAGAGATGATGCGGCTCCTCCTAGGTTTTTTTTATTTATGGGAGAGAAGTGGCCGAACCCTAGGTCTTTAAAAACTCTTGAATGCCTAATGCCCACAAGCCCCTTTATATGCGCACAAGCCCCTTTACATTTTAATAAAATTGTTGTTGACTTATGGGATTTTGCAAAAAAGAGAATTTCGGCCTGGTATCATTTTTGGGGAGAGTTTCTCTTCTTTTGATCATTGCTAAAGAATATGAGGGCCTCTAGGGTTGGTGCGACAATAGGGATCCAAAGGCTAGGGATGAGTGTAACAATAGGAGTCCTATTGCTAGTAGAATTTGGGTTTACTCCAATAGCTATGAGTCAATTCAAGCACGGTTTTCCTCCTTTATCCTTTGCACATTGATCAAGTCTCTCTGTGAATTAATCACAAGTACGACATTCCTGAAAACACTTAACACACACGTTAAAACGTTCACACACGTTTGTTATCATCAAATATGAAGTTCATAGATCGTTGCTACCAACAATCTCCCACTCTTTGATGATGACAAACTAAGTATAAGATTTGAGCAATGAAATTTCAAATAGTGTGTGTGTGATAGTGTGGCGATATTGGGTGATATGCAATAAGATATAATGATGTGCAAACACCGATGAGCAAAGTTAACAATATGCATGCTCCCCCTATTTTTGTGCTTCTCCAATATTCATTATAGCTCCCCCTTAATAAATAATCATGATTTCACGAGCATTACACAGATAGTACCAAATGCCAAGCCAAATACCAAGTCACACACCAAGCCAAATATCAAGCCAAATATCAGATATCAAATCTTTCCACTCTTTCCATAATCTTTCCATTTCTCCCCCTTTGTTATCATCAAAAGTTATCACACGACGTCAAAATCATATATCATGCAGAAAGAGAGTATTATTAACCATTACCAACAATTGCTTGCATACAATCATAGAATAATCAAGTCAAAATCCAATGAAATCAAATAACTTCGACTTCAACACCAACGTGTACGTGCGATGATTAAAATTGAAGCACATAAGGAGAATCATTAAGAAAATCAACCAACAACAATCCACTTTTTCCAAATAACATTCTATCACCTAGGATTGATTTTTCCCACCTCAGTAAAAATGAGTTCAAGGTACCGCACCCCAAAAACATAGCCTATAAGGACTCTTAGATGTGGGGGTGGCATTGCTTGACGAGTAAATACACCAACGCTAAAGTTTACCCATAAAGCTTATGTTGGATACTCATGGGTGATACCGTTGTCAAGGATTGTATCCATTTTTCATACAGAGCATGTATTTTATTTTTCAATTTTTATACTTGTAGTAACATGTTTTTAATGCTTAATTTTTATCCATGGCAAGGTATATCATATCCCTTAGACTTTCAGTTAATTTTTCCTCCTATATTCACATTTCCAATTTCATAAACTATATCTCCAAATGTGCAACAATAATAATACATATGGGAGTGAAATAGGAGGTGTAGAAATCAAGTTATTTTCTAACATTGAATATGCCATGAATATTTAGAAAGATGAACATGCGCATGTAGCAGAGGAAATAATACAACAATTTCTACATAAATATGAAAATCATTCATGAATACCTTTTTAATGAATCAAAGAGACAGATACACATTTAAGCACCATTTTTTTTTCATTTTTTTGTTTTTGCATGAGATACTAAAGCAAATATGAGATGCAAGCACACAAACAAAAAAAAAATCAAGCACACATAACAATGCAACTACTAACACACAAACAAGAAAAAATTTAAGCACACAAGAAAGCATGGAGTCTCGTACTAAGTTTTATCAATAATGCCAAGCTCAAGACGAAGACAACAAAAGCGAGCCTCAACCAAAGGTTTGGTGAATATGTCTGCAAGTTGTGATTCCGTAGGAACGAACTCCACAAACACATCCTCTTTAGTGAGGTGATCTCTAAGAAAATGGTGTCTTACGTCAATATGTTTAGTACGAGAGTGGTGTACGGGATTATTAGAAAGATCTATGGCACTCTTGCTATCACATCGAAGAGGAACTCTTTTAAGAGCTAGTCCGTAATCAGATAATGTTTGCATCATCCATAATACTTGAGCACAGCAGCTGTCGAGAGCAATATACTCTGCTTCAGTAGTGGATAATGCAACACTATTTTGCTTACGGCTAGACCATGAAACTAAAGAGTGTCCTAGCATAAAACAAGTGCCACTAGTGCTCTTTCTATCAGTTAAACTTCCCGCATAATCATCGTCAGAATAACCCACCAAATCAAAGTTACCACTAGAAGGATACCAAAGGCCTAAAGTAGGTGTACTGATTAGGTACCTAAAGATCCTTTTAATGGATTTCAAATGAGATTCTTTTGGGTTTGATTGAAAGCGTGCACACAAGCATACAACAAACATTATATCAGGCCTAGAAGCAATCAAGTACAACAAAGAACCAATCATACCTCGATATAGCTTTTGGTCCACTGCAACTCCTTGTTCATCTCTGTCCATTTTTGTGTTGGGACACATCGGCGTTCCAATTCCCTTAGACTTCTCCATCCCAAACTTTTTCAAAAGCTCCTTGATGTATTTGGTTTGAGATAGAAAGATGCCTTCCTTTCCTTGCTTTACTTGGAACCCCAGAAAATATTTCAGCTCTCCCACAAGGCTCATCTCAAACTGATCCTGCATGACTTTCCCAAACTATTGACATAAAAGATCGTTAGTAGCACCATAAATAATACATCAACATAGATTTGCACAATGAGAAATCATCAGATTCATGCATCAAAAATAGTGTATTGTCAGCACTCCCCTTTTTAAAATTATTTTCCAACAGATATGTGCTTAGACGGTCATACCAAGCTCGTGGAGCTTGCTTAAGACCATACAAAGCATTTTCTAATTTATAAACATGGTTTGAAAAAATATGGCTTTCAAAACCCGGGGGTTGCTCAACAAATACCTCTTCTTTTAGGTAGCCATGAAGAAAAGCGCTTTTTACATCCATTTGTTTTAGCTTGAGCCCTTTATAACTTGCAAAAGCTAGCAAGATTCTAATGGACTCAAGCCTAGCAACTGGTGCAAAAGTCTCATCCACATCAATTCCTTCAATTTGATTATACCCTTTAGCTACCAACCTAGCCTTGTTTCTAATAACATTACCAGATTCATCAAGCTTATTTTTAAACACCCATTTAGTACCAACTACAGGATAATCAGTGGGTCTAGGTACTAGTTTCCAGACATTATTCTTGACAAATTGATTTAATTCCTCTTGCATGGCCAAAACCCAACTTTCCTCTTCTAAAGCAATATCTATAGTCTTAGGCTCTATTACAGAAATAGAGTCACCATAAATACATAGAGCACAAAGATATCTAAAAGAGGAGCGTGTGCGAATACCTGCCGTAGGCTCACCTAGAATTAAGTCTGATGGGTGGTTTGGATTGAATCTTAGCTCTCCTCTGGTAACTGCTTCATCTTGTATTCTATCTTGTCAGTTTCAGCTTCCTTTTGTATTTCAGGTTGCCCCTCATTAATTTTTGGAATGCTTTGTTGTTCTACATTTTCCTCTTCATTGTTCTGCCAAATTTTTGTTTTCCAGCTTCTTTATCAATCCCATGCTTGCATGTGCTAATCGTCTATGCCATAGTGTGGCCTCTTCTTCACCTACAAGTAAGCATTTAGAAACAGTTAGTTCTTCAATCATAAGAGTATAAACATTATTCTTTCTATTTGCAGTAATAATAATGTCACCTGTGGAGCTATCAATGATTTTACAAAATTTTGCATCAAATTCAACTTTCATACTTTTGTCGCACAGCTGACTGATAGAAATGAGGTTATGTTTCAACTTTTCAACCAATAGGACATCTGTAAGCTGAAAGGTGTCGTTACCTACAACACCTTTACCAATTACCTTGCATTTTCCATTGTCCCCTAAAGTAACACTTCCTCCTTCATGCTTTGCAAGGCTAAGGAACTTTCTCTTTCACCTGTCATGTGTCTTGAGCAGCCAGAGTCTAAGTACCACTCACACTTTTGTTCCTTAGCCGTGCCATGTACCTACACATAAGAAGAGCATGATATGTGTGACCTAGGAATCCAAACAGGTCCACTAGTGCTAGTCACTTTATTTTTTGGAACCCAAATTTGCTTAAATTTGATGTTGGTATTCCTATACTTGCAATTATAATAAGCATGACCAACACCACCACAAGTATAACATTTAGCAAACATGCTTCTTCCTACACCAGTTTCTTTTTGATTCTTTCTATTAATTCTAGGCCTCTCATCAATTTTAATTCCATATCCCAAACCACGCCTGTTATTTCCTTGTATCTGCTTACCTAGAATAATGTCTAATGAATGTTTTCCAACACCAAATTTTTTAATAGACAATTCAAGATCAGATATTTTAGACTTTAAATACATGTTCTCATTAACAAGCATGGTACATTTACTAATGAAGGCCTTTTTTCCTCACTCTTTTCCAGATTAGCCATCTTCTTTTCTAGCTCTTTATTTTCATTTATTAGCATGCAAATCTTCTCATTTAGCGATTCATTTTCCACTTCTAGCTAAATCATATTTAGTTTAAACATGCTAATATCTTTAAGTAAAGTAGAGCAGTTCATACACTCAGTTTCAGTAGGCATACAAGATTTTCCCTTTTTCAAAGAGCTAATAGTAGAATCACATGCAACAAGCTTTTCTTTAATTTCATCAACTTCTAATGACATATTATAATTGTCTTGTTGCAGTTCAAAATTAGCATTTTTAAACTTCTCTACATGGGATTCAAGTAACTCAACAGTTGATTCCAGCCGTTCAATTTCATCTTGCATTTCTTTAAAAGTACTCACGAGTTGAGCTTTAGTTAGAGATTTTACCTCATCTAGTTCTCCCATCAGGCAAAGAGAGGAGTGTGCAACTTTCTCTTGAGATTCATCCTCGTTGTCCATATCCCATGTGAGCACCAAAGATTTTCCCTTTTGCTCCGCATCGTTGTTCTTTCCTTGAGGGAATTGCTTCATAACATGTCCCTGCTTTTTACATTTGAAACATATAACCGGATCAGTAGTATTCTGCTCAGAAAATTTATTTGCAGAATTAAACTTGTTAGAGCGATTAAACCTTTTCAGCATCTCTGATCTTCCATTGCCAGTTCTGATATATTTCTTGAAGCTTCTCACCAAAAAGGCCTCCTCTTCATCTCCATCTTCATCCTCCTTAGTCTGAAGTGCTATTGCCTTTGAAGTCTTCATTTCATCTTTCTCTCTCAGTTCAATGCTCTGCAGCTCCAGCTTGTGGGACATCAGGTTCCCTATCAGATCCTCCACTTTCATCTGCGATAAATCCATTGCTTCCTGAATAGCTGTAATTTTAGGGCAGAAGGAGCTAGGAAGCGCTCTCAAGATCTTTCTGATTTGTTCTAGGCTTGAGTACAGCTTTTCAAGAGAAGTGGATTTGTAGACGATGTCTGTGAACCTCGCAAACATCTCGTTGATTGACTCTGATGGAAGCATGCAGAAGCTTTCATATTCAGTACTGAGCAGCGCAAGTTTGGACTCCTTAACCTGCGATGTACCCTCATGAGTCACCTCCATAGTATGCCAAATTTCCTGTGCAGTTTGACAGTGAGATATACAGTTAAACTCAGCTTTATCTAAAGCACAAATCAATGCAGTGATAACTTTATTTTTCAATGAAAAGCGCTTCTTATCAAAGTCATCCCACTTATCTTTTGGTTTTAACATTTCATTATTAGCAACATTAATGGTGGGAGGTTTATAGCCTTTTTCAACAATGCTCCATACATCATAATCAACAGCAGCTAAATAAATCCTCATCCTAGTTTTCCAATATGCAAAATCAACACCGTTAAACTTAGGGGGACGAGAAATAGACTGACCCTCAGCAAAAGCAGAATCAGACATATTCATAGACATGATCAACTAGGCTAGATCCTCTAAACTGGCTCTGATACCACTTGTTGGATCTAGATCTAAGCCTAGAGGGGGAGAATATGCTTATAAAAATTCTCTTGCAACCCACGAGAAATCACACGCAGTTACAGCACAATCAACTAGATGCAGAGTATAGAAAAGCAGTCATAGCATGCACAGGCGATATACCCTGGTTCAGTCGCACCCACGACCTACATCCAGCCCCAAAAGTAATACTAGATTATTAAAGTTAACTGGTACAGCATGTAGCTAGATCACCAACTCTACACTCACCTGGCCCTTAATACATGCACTCACCAAAGTGCCCAAACAATAACAATACTAGTAAAGCTCTCTCTTGGCTAGTCCCAACTAGCCAAGTCCCCAAAAAATAATAAATTGTTCTACAAAGATTACAACACCAATATCACAAAATATAATAAAGTATGAGTTTAGAATTGCTCAGTTGTGACGGTGTTGATGTCTCTGTCGTTCAGCGCGTGATCCGATGCAATCTGATTTAAGGTAGTCCCTCGTCTCTAGCCTCAGGTCAGCGGATGATGATCAAGTTACGATAGCCACAAGGTCTGAAGTAGGTTGCGGCATCCTCAGGTTGCAGCAGGGAGGATTGAAGTATCCATCAGCAATAGTTACAGCATAGAGGTCAATAATTTGCTTGGTCAAAACTCTTGGCCTCTTGATAAATATTTCCCCTTGGAATAATCAATGAAAATCCCTGGGCAAAGAAGATTTGGCAGCTTGAGATTTTTTTTGGCATGCTCTTGGGATTACTGCAGGTCTTGTAGAGATGAGCTCTTCAGGAAAATTTCGGCTGCCCCAAGTTCCAAAGATTTTTAGAGAAGACAACGTTTGTGAGCAGCTCTTGGGAATTACAATGTATGAGAGGTGCGGCCTTCTTGATTATTGGAAAAAGAAATTTTGGCTTGTGCTTTGAGATTTTGTAGAGGGAGAAGAGCAATGCACCTGGTTTTTTTGATTGGTTCTCTCTTGACGAAAATTGCGGCTGCCTGTAGGGTTTTTCAATGGGTCTTGCGGCTGCAAAGAAAAAACAAGGCAGCAATAAAAATGCAGTAGGCCCCTGGGGAATTATTTTTAAAAGGAGAGATGATGCGGCTCCTCCTAGGTTTTTTATTTATGGGAGAGAAGAGGCCGAACTCTAGGTCTTTAAAAACTCTTGAAAGCCTAATGCCCACAAGCCCCTTTATATGTGCACACGCCCCTTTACATTTTAATAAAACTGTTGTTGACTTATGGGATTTTGCAAAAAATAGAATTTCGGCCTGGTATCATTTTTGGGGAGAGTTTCTCTTCTTTTGATCATTGCTAAAGAATATGAGGGCCTCTAGGGTTGGTGCGACAATAGGGATCCAATGGCTAGGGATGAGTGTAACAATAGGAGTCCTACTGCTAGTAGAATTTGTGTTTGCTCCAATAGCTATGAGTCAATTCAAGCTCGGTTTTCCTCCTTTCTCCTTTGCACATTGATCAAGTCTCTCTGTGAATTAATCACAAGTTCGACATTCCTGAAAACACTTAACACACACGTTAAAACATTCACACACGTTTGTTATCATCAAACACGAAGTTCATAGATCGTTGCTACCAACAGAAAGGAGAAGCAAAGAAGAGAAAATACCAAAGATCAGAGGCAATATGAAGATGAGGATGACCAAAATGCAAGCAACATAGCCGTGCGTACACATGCACGGCCGTGTCGTCGTATGAGCCCAGTAGGAGTATAAGCATCAGTGAGACGTCCGTGTGGATACATCACACGGTCGTATTAAATTCAACTGTAGAAGATAGAGGGCTCTCCTTGAGCATGGATGGACAACACGGCCATGGCGCAAAGCGGCACAGCCGTGCCACCTTTACGACATGGCTGTGTCGACCTCGGAAGCGAAAGAGCCGAGGCACTTCAAAGAAGGAGTTTCTACTCCCAATCCCAATGTATTTCTCTCCCAAACTATTTTTAGATGATATAGCATATTGTAACGATTCCAACACATATTTATTTGTACTTTTCTGAGTTAAAGGTGATTTATTGTAATTTCTGGAAGTTACATCTGGAATTTTGACACGGCCGTGTCACTGCAAATTTCAGTTTTCAGAAGCTGAATTTGCAGCATGGCCATGCTGCTTTTGAGCACGGCCGTGTCACTTTGAATTCCAGTTTTCCAGACCCGATTTGTTGAAGGGTTTTGGGGGTTATTGATGTGTCCATATTTTACATCTTTTCATAGCATCACGCCATTTCATTTCATGCTATTTTTGCATCCAAATCCCATATTTTCCTACGATATTGCAATTCTAATGTTATATTCAAGTTTCGTAGTGTTTTATGTATTTTCAGGGATTTTGGAGCGATTCAGGACCCATTTTGGATATGGACACATCCGGCATAGTCTAGAGCCTGTTGGCGTATCTCTACAGGAGTTTGCCGAGTTTTGGAGGCCTACAAGAGGTGTAGAGGAGATTGCCGTGAGAGGAGGAGAAGCTGCAAGAAGCAGCTCAGGATTCCCCAGGCGACTCGACCGAGCAGAGCACCTGCTCGGTCGAGCAGATGCAAGATGAAGGAGGACAGCAGATACGCAAGCACCTATGGTGCTCGATCGAGCATCTCCTATCTTCGAAGCGAGATCAACCTCCTGCTCGAGCCGAGCAAATCTTACGGCAACCGAGTCGGCTGGCTGCTCGACCGAGCAAGGCTGACTCGGGCCGAGTAGACAGAGTGGCATATTTTGGAGAAGCACGACTCCCTGTTGTACTCGACTAAGCAGGAGGGCTGCTCAATCGAGCAGCCCGATCGAGCAAGCCCCTGCATGACCGAGTCACTGACTCGGTCGGCGACGCTGAAGGCTATTTTTGGAATTTCTCGCGTGGCCTCTGATGCGTGCTTGGGAGTGAAGTGTGGATCTGGCTAAGGAGCTATATAATGTAAGCGTTCAATCCAAAAACTCCTCGCCAAATCTCCATTTTACCTACACGGTAGATGTTATGTGTGACCTTGGAATCCAACAAGGTCCACTCAAGTTAGCCATCAAATTTTAGGAACCCACACTTGTTTAAACTTTATGTTCGTGTTCCTAAACTTACAATAATACGATGTGTGACCAACACTATCACAAGTAAAGCAATTCGCATAAACATTTTTAGCAATAGTAGGCATATTGTGGATTTTCTTAAACTTAGCCTTTTCAACATTTTTCAAACCAAAACCAAGTCTACGTCTATTATTGCCATATAATTGATTTTCAAGTATGGTATCCAACGAATGCTTATCAATTGAAAATTTCCTTAATGAAAATTCTAGACTAGTGACTTTTGATTTTAATAAAACATTTTCATTCACAATCAAAGTGAATTTACTTATAAAAGCTTTCTTATTGTCCTCTTCATTCTTTTTCATGATTTTAAGCTAGTTATTTAGCATGCACAATTTTTCATTAAGCTCTTTAATCACATAATCTTTTTCAGTTTGAAGCTTAATTAAATCTTGCTTAAGCATGCTAACATTATTCAATAAAAAGGACAAATAAGACAAATAGCTTTTTCATGCAACCTAAAGTTCTCTTTTTCCAACAAAGCAATAATAGAATTACAAGCAACAAGTTTTTCTTTCAATTCATTTGTTTAATGAAACATGTCGCAGTTTTCTTGTTGTAGTTCACAGTTAGAATTTTTAAAAACTTCTAATGTTGATTCACGTTTTTCTAGAGTAGATTCTAGGTTGTCAATTTCATCTTGCATATCATTAATAGTACATTTTTGCTTATCAAGTTCAGCTTGCATTTCTTTACACAAATTCAGAAGATCAACTCTTTTAGTGTAAGATGTTAGCTTATCGTGTTTTCCCATCAAGGAGACGAAGAAGTGCACAACTTCATGCTCATCATCCTCATGCTCGATGTCCATGTCCCAAGTTAGCACCTTGGCTTTTCCTTTCTTCTCTGCAACATTAGCTGTTTCTTGTTTGCAATGCTTCATATAATGTCCATTCATATTACATTTAAAACATGTGACATGGTCTGTAGCAGTCTGCTCAGAAGAGTTTTTAGGAGAATTAAAGTTATTGGAACGATTAAACCTGTTTTGCATTTCTACTCTTCCTTGAGGAGTTCTTATGAATTTCGTAAAATTTCTGACCATCAGCGCCATCTCCTCATCGTCATCCTTAGCATCTATCTTGCTTGAAGAGCTAGTGGTTTTGCTTCTTTTTCCTTCGCCTCTGGTTTCTCTCTAGCTTCTATATTCTGTAGCTCAAGCTCGTGGGACATTAAATTACCTATCAAGTCCTCCACCCTCATCTGAGATAGATCTTTTGCTTCTTGGATGGCAGTGACTTTAGACCTGAACGAGCTTGGCATCGCCATTAAGATTTTCCTCTCTTGTTCAAGGCTAGAGTATGGCTAACCAA
This sequence comes from Scilla litardierei, assembly GCA_030789695.1. Taxonomy (NCBI): domain Eukaryota; kingdom Viridiplantae; phylum Streptophyta; class Magnoliopsida; order Asparagales; family Asparagaceae; genus Scilla; species Scilla litardierei. Next base: position 531,459,791 of record CM061142.1, read on the forward strand.
GGGAGCTATACTTGTTTACGATATTGGTGAACCTTGTAAACATGGCTGAAATAGATTCTGATGGTAGCATGCAAATGCCCTCGTACTCTGTATTTAGCAAGGCAAGTCTAGACTCCTTCACCTGTGACGTTCTCACATGCGTCACCTCCATCGTATGCCATATTTCTTGCGCAATTAGACAATGTGAGATACGATTGAATTCAGATTTATCTAAAGAACACATGAGCACATTCATGGCTTTATTATTCAAGGAAAATCGTTTTTTTATCATTGTCATCCCATTTGTCTTCAGGTTTTAACATTTCAGTATCTTGAATTTTAATCAAGGGAGGACTATAACCATTTTCAATAATATTCCATATATTATAATCAACAGCAGCTAAGTAGATTTTCATTCTAGGTTTCCAATAAGCATAATCTACACTATTAAATCTAGGGGTTCGTGATATGGACTGACCTTCAGCAAAAGCATGATCAATGGAATTCTTGGCCAATCTAGGCTAGATCCTATAACATGCTCTGATACCACTTGTTGGATCTGGATCTAAACCTAAAGGGTGGGGGGAGGGGTAAATAGGCTTATAAGAATTCTTGTGCAACCCACGAGAAATCACACGCAGTTATAATCACATACAGGGTAAACAATAAGCAATCACAGGTGCACAACAGATTTACCCGGCTACGGACGCACCCACGACCTACGTCCAGCCCCGAAAGCAAATAATATATTAGAAATGTTACCTAGTACAGCCTGTAGCTAGAGCACCAACTCTACACTCGCCTGGCTCTCAGTACATGCACTCACAAAAGTGGTCAACAAAACTAATCCTAGTATATGCTCTCACTTGACTAGTCCTAACCAGTTAAGTCCCTCTTGTCTAGCACCCACCAGACAAGACCCCAAAAGTACACAAAAGTGGCAAAGTTTTCCCTAGAGAGATCGTTACTACTACACACAAATAATACTAAACGAGTTTAGAGAATCTCAGTGTGTCGGCGTAGTCGTCTCTATCAATCAGCATGGACCAGGTCTCGTCTGGCAAGATGTATATGTCTTGTCTCGTCTGCAACTCAAGTTGCCGCTTTCGCTAGGCTCCACTTTCAATATTGCGGCCTTGTCTTGATGGTGCAGCAGCAGTGCATGGCCTGAACCCAGTAGTGCATGGACAGAACCCTGCAGTGCGTGGACAGAACCCTGCAGTGCATGCAGCTCTCCTCTTGAGTCTTCAACTTGCAACCCGAGGTATTTGTATGCTCTTTGGAGATGTTGAGGCTGATCTCTTGTTGCGTGACTAGCACCAATGATGATCCTATTCTTCTCTTGCAATGGTGTACGATGATGAAGGCTTGAGCTTTGTGCAAGGGTGAAGGATTTGGCTATGGAGCAACTTGCAGTACCTTGGCTTGGGATGCAACTTGCGGCTAGGGGATCTTCAAGGATGTTGCGACCTTGATGTGTGCTTGGGCTATGGAGTTGTGCAAGGAGATGTAGAGAGTAACTTGAAAATGTAGCTTGCGTCCAAGGGCTTGGAGGAGATGATGAACTTTGGCCTAGGAGATGATGAAATATATGAAGTTATTCAGAATACAACTCAAAATCAGAAAAATATCACCTTGTTGTAGAGCACTGAGTTGTGATCGTCCTGGCACAAACGGTTCGTCGATTCAAGCTCTGTGGAGAAAGTTATACATTTTTTAGCGTCGTCCGTCGAGCTCCTTACAAAGTTGCGGCCATGAAGCTTTTCTCTAGGGTTGTGGCCGAATTTATTTGGTTGCCTCTCCCTCAAAATCCTTATCTTTCAATATGGGTTTATATAGGAGAGGATGAGATATGATAGAATCAATTAGAATTTCATAATTGATGGAGATATGTAAGAATCCTAATTTGATTAGGATATGAAAGAATCTTTTTGGATATGGAGTTTGAATATGAATGGCTATGGAATTCAAATTGTATAGCTATAGGATTTGAATTAGATCTCATTTAATCACCTTTGATTTGCATGAAATTCTCCATATCTCTCCATCTTTGACCAAGTCTCCAATTTACATGGCATTAGGTTTGAATGTTGCACCAATAGATTTGAATCAATTCAAATGAATTTGAATTGATTTGCTCCTTATCTTATCATCTTTGACTTAGTCCAATTGTTGTAGCCATATTCTCTATCTTTGACTTAGTGCACTTGAAGTGTGTATAGCAATTCCTCCATCACTTTTGGCTAGTCTCTCGTTGAGTATTCGCGAGAGTGTCATTCCTGAAAAGAGTTAGCACCCACATTAGAACGTTCACACATGTTTGTTATCATCAAACACGAAGTTAACGATCGTTGTATCAAACATACATTGTATCCAATAATCTCCCCCTTTTGATGATGACAAAAGATTATAAGATTTGCACTAACGTTCTAAATAATACTTCGTGACATGTGTGTGTGAAGTGTGATAATGGGAGGATGTATGCAACAATATAACACTTGATGTACAAGCATACAAGCATGCAATAATGCAATGATAGTGTGATATAAATAAGGATGGCATGCTCCCCCTATTTTCATGCTCCCCTTGAACACATATTCACATATTCACATATTCAATTGTTCCTTAATGCTCCCCCATAAACATATATTCACACATATAAGCATATAAGCATATAAGCATTAATGCACCAAATCCAAATCTTCATTATTTTCTCCCCCTTTTATTATCATCAAAAGCATATACAAGAAGTCTACTTCATGTCACATGCAAAAATAAAGTATTATAAATCACAACTACCACGTGAATGCCATTTTTTCTTTAGAGTAAGCACTTCAATTTCATTGAAAAGTGTAACAAAGACTTCTACACCATCGTGTAAGTGTGATGATTAATTAATTGAAGCTCAAACTAAGAAACTCTTTAGAAATCAACCAAAACCAATCCACATTTTCCAATAAACATGATATCACTAGGATTGATTTTTCCCATCTCATTAAAAATGAGTTCAAGATACCACATCCCAAAAGCATAGCCTAAAAGGACTCTTAGATGTGGGGGTGTCATTGCTTGACGAGTAAGATACACCAACACTAAAGATTACCCATATAGCATATGTTGGATACTCATGGGTAGTATACTTGCCATGAATTGTATCCATTTTACATACTAAGCAATTTTCATTCTTTTTCATTTTCTTGTTTCATTTTCAATTCTTTTGTGCTCAATTTTTATCCTGGAAAAATACACATCATATCCCTTACATATATCAGTTATTTTCAACCTACATCCACTTTCCAACATTTCATAAAAGATTCTCCAATTGTGCAACAATATTCAATACTCGTGAAAGTGAAGGTGTAGGTGTAGAGTCGCGTTATTCAATTCATTAAGCATGTTATGGCTACTTAGGAATTCTAACATGCGTATGTAGCTATAACAATAATACGATGATTTCTACAAGGATACGAATGACATTCAATAATACTACTTGAATGATACAAAGAGAAAAGATATTCATTAAGCGCCATTTTTTTGCTTCTTATCTTTTTTAATTTTTTTTTATTTTTATAAATAATGACTCAAGCAAGCTAGAATCAAGCATATTAGCACACAAATAAAAAATAGTTCAAGCATCTATGAAGGTATGCATTAATTTCAAAGGAAAAAATATACATTCGCGTCACCGTTTAGCTAAGGAGCTATATAATGTAAGTGTTCAATCCAAAAACTCCTCGCCAAATCTCCATCTTACCTACAAGGTAGATGTTATATGTGACCTTGGAATCCGACACGGTCCACTCATGTTAGGCATCAAATTTTTTGGAACACACACTTGTTTAAACTTTATGTTCGTGTTCCTTAACTTACAATAATACGATGTGTTACCAACACTATCACAAGTAAAGGAATTCACATAAACATTTTTAGCAATAGTAGGCACATTGGGGATTTTCTTAAACATAGGCATTTCAAAAATTTTCAAACCAAAACCAAGTCCACGTCTTTTATTGCCATATAATTGATTTTCAAGTATGGTTTGCAACGATTGTTTACCAATTGAAAATTTCCTTAATGACAATTCTAGAGTAATGACTTTTGATTTTAATAAAGCATTTTCATTCACAATCAAAGTGCATTTACTTAAAAAAGCTTTCTTATTGTCCTCTTCATTCTATTTCATGAATTTAAGCTCGTTATTTAGCATGCACAATTTATCATTAAGCTCTTTAATCACATAATCTTTTTCAGTTTCAAGCTTAATTAAATCTTGCTTAAGCATGTTAACATTACTCAATAAAGAAGGACAAATAAAACAAATAGCTTTTTCATGCAACCTAGAGTTCTATTTTTCCAACAGAGCAAAGGTAGAATTACAAGCAACAAGTTTTTCTTTCAATTCATTTGTTTCATGAAACATGTCGCAGTTTTCTTGTTGTAGTTCACAGTTAGAATTTTTAAAAACTTCTATTGTGGATTCACATTTTTCTAGAGTAGATTCTAGGTTGTCAATTTCATCTTGCATATCATTAATAGTACATTTTTGCTTATCAAGTCCAGCTTGCATTTCTTTACACAAATTCAGAAGATCAACTCTTTTAGTGCAAGATGTTACCTCATCATGTTTTACCATCAAGGAGATGAAGGAGTGCGAAACTCCATGCCCTCATCCTCATCCTCACTATCCATGTCCCAAGTCAGCACCTTGGATTTTCCTTTCTTCTCTGCAACATTAGCTGTTTCTCGTATGCAATGCTTCATACAACGTCCCTTCTTATTGCACTTAAAACATGTGACATGGTTAGTAGCAGTCTGCTCAGAAGAGTTTTTAGGAGAATTAAAGTTATTGGAATGATTAAACCTGTTTCGCATTTCTGCTCTTCCTTGAGAAGTTCTGATGAATTTTCTGAATTTTCTGACCATCGGTGCCATCTCCGCATCGTCATCCTTGACAGCTTCTCTAGCTTGAAGGGATAGTGGTTTTGCTTCTTTTTTCCTTCGCCACTAGTTTCTCTCTAGCTTCTATATTCTGCAACTCAAGCTCGTGTGACATTAAATTACTATGAAGTCCTCCACCCTCATCTGAGATAGATCTTTCGCTGCTTGGATGGCAGTGACTTTCGACCGAACGAGCTTGGCAGTGCCCTTAAGATTTTCCTAACTTGTTCAAGGCTAGAGTATGGCTTACTGAGGGAGCTAGACTTGTAGACGATATTGGTGAACCTTGCGAACATCGCTGAAATAGATTCTGATGGTTACATGCGAAAGCTCTCGTACTCTGTACTCAGCAAGGCAAGTCTAGACTCCTTCACCTATGACGTTCCCTCATGCGTCACCTCCAGCGTATGCCATATTTCCTACGCAGTAGACAATGTGTGATACGATTGAATTCAGATTTATCTAAAGAACAAATGAGCGCATTCATGGCCTTATTATTCAAGGAAAATCATTTTTTATCATTCTCATCCCATTTATCTTCAGGTTTTAACATTCAGTATCTTGAATTTTAATCATGGGATGACTATTACCCTTTTTAATAATATTCCATATATTATAATCAACAGCTGCTAAGTAGATTTTCATTCTATATTTCCAATAAGCATAATCTACACCATTAAATCTAGGTGGTCATGATATGGACTGACCTTCAGCAAAAGCATAATTAAAGAAATTCATGGTCAATCAAGGCTAATTCCTATAACCTGCTCTGATACCACTTGTTGGATCTGGATCTAAGCCTATAGGGGGGTGAATAGGCTTATAAAAATTCTCGCGCAACCCTCGAGAAACCACATGCAGTTATAATCACATGTAGGGTAAACAATAAGCAATTACAGATGCATAGCAGATTTACCCTTGTTCGGTTGCACACATAACCTACGTCCAGTCCCGAAAGCAAATAATATATTATAAATGTTACCTAGTACAGCCTGTAGCTAGAGCACCATTCTACACTCGCCTGGCTCTCAGGACATGCTCTTACCAAAGTGCTCAACAAAACTAATCCTAGTATATGCTTTCACTTAACTAGTCTCAACTACTTAAGTCCCTCTTGTCTAGAACCCATCAGACAAGACTCCAAAAGTACACAAAAGTGGCAAAGTTTTCCCTACAGAGATCGTTACTACTACACACAAATAATACTAAACAAGTTTAGAGAATCTCAGTGTGTAGACGTAGTCGTCTCTATCAATCAGCATGAGCCAGCTCTCGTCTGGCAAGATGTAGATGTCTCTCTCGTCTGCAACTCAAGTTGTCGCTCTGGCTTGGCTCCTCTTTCAATAATGCGGCCTTGTCTTGATGGTGCGGCAGCAGTGCATGGCCTGAACCCAGCAGTGCATGAACAGAACCCTGCAGTGCATGTGCAGTCCCCTACAGTGCACGCGCAGCTCTCCTCTCGAGTGTTCAACTTTCAGCCAGAGGTGTTTGTATGCTCTTTGGAGATGTTAAGGCTGCTCTCTTGTTGCGTGACTAGCACCAATGATGATCCCCTTCTTCTCTTGCAATGGTGTGAGCTTTGTGCAAGGGTGAAGGATTTGGCTATGGAGCAACTTGCAACACCTTGGCTTGGGATGCAACTTGCGGCTAGGGGATCTTCAAGGATGTTGCGGCCTTGATGTGTGCTTGGGATATGGAGTTGTGCAAGGAGATGTGGAAAGTAACTTGGAGATGTAGCTTGCGTCCAAGGCTTGGAGGAGATGAAGAACTTTGGCTTAAGAGATGATGAAATATATGAAGCTATTCAAAATACAACTCATGCTAAAATAAATACCACTGATTTAATACGGATATTAAAATCAGAAAAATATCACCATGTTGTAGAGCACTGTGTTGTGATCATCCTGGTGTAAACGATTGGTCGATCTGAGCTCTGTGGTTTAGCTTCGTCCGTCGAGCTCCTTGCAAAGTTGCGGCCATGAAGCTTTCCTCTAGGGTTGTGGCCAAATTTCTTTGGTGCTCTTTCTCTCAAAATTCCTCTCTTTCAATATGGGTTTATATATGAGAGGATGTGATATGATAGAATTAATTAGAATCCCATATTTGATGGAGATAGGAAGGAATCCTAATTTGATTAGGATTTGAAAGAATCTTTTTGGATATGGAGTTTGAATATGAATGGCTATGGAATTCAATTTGCGTAGCTATAGGATTTGAATTAGATCTCATTTAATTACCTTTGATTTGCATGAGATTCTCCATATCTCTCCATCTTTGACCAAGTCTCCAATTTGCATAGTATTAGGATTTGAATGTTGCACCGATTGATTTGAATCAATTCAAATGTGGATTTGAATTGATTTGCTCATTATCCTCTCATCTTTGACTTAGTCCAATTGTTATAGCCATATTCTTCATCTTTGACTTAGTCCACTTAAAGTGTGTATAGCAATTCCTCCATCACTTTTAGCTTGTCTCTCTTTGAGTATTCGCGAGAGTGCCATTCCTGAAAACACTTAGCACACACATTACAACATTCACACACGTTTGTTATCATCAAACACAAAGTTAACGATCGTTGTATCCAACATACGGTGTACCCAACATCGTCTTATCTTCCTTCATCCCATCCAACCACCACCCCAAACTCCACTCAGCATGCTGCACCTCCATGCAAAACAATGTCCCTACACCCTCAACGCACGAACCTCGCTAACCCACCAGCTCCAGGCATCGTTACCCTCTCCAAAAATATCATCACCAAACCATTCTCCAAACTAAATCTCCATGTTCTAACCAACCCTCTCCCCTCGAACATAAAAGCATAACACAAGGCTTAAAGCAACCTGAATGGCAGGCTGTGATGTAGCAAGAATTTGACGCTTTGCACCACAACTGAACGTGGGATCTTGTGCCTGCGTCCTCTGCCCAAAATTTGGTGGGCTACAAGTGGGTGTATCATGTAAAATACAATCCCGATGGAACCTTCGACCGGTACAAAGCATGACTTGTGTCGAATGGATTCCATCAACGCCCTGGCTGGGATTACATCAAAACCTTCAGCTCGGTCATCAAGCCCGTCACAGTTCGTGTGTTACTGACCCTTGCCGTCCACCATGGTTGGTCCTTGAATCTTTTGGATGTCAACAATGCCTTTCTCCAAGGTACTCTAAATGAAGAGGTTTACATGAGTCATCCCACTGGGTTTGTCAATTCAGATTACCCTGATGATGTTTGCCACCTCCTGAAGGCTCTTTACGGGCTCAAACAAGTACCACAAGCGTGGTATCATGAATTACGGTGCTATCTTCTTTCCCTTGCACTACTACAAAAAGGACCTTTAATAGCACACCTTTAATAGCGCTTGCCAATTATAAGCGCTATTAATTAGAGGTACATATAATAGACAACGCTTCTTTTTGCAAGCGCTGTTAAAGGTCAGAGAATAGACATCGCTTCTTTCTGCAAGCGCTGTTAAAGGTCCGACAATAGACATCGCTTCTTTCTGCAAGCGCTGTGTATTAGAGACACAGATAATACACATCGCTTGTAGAATGAAGCGCTGTTAAATATCAGACAATATACATCGCTTCTTTCTACAAGCGCTGTTAAAGGTCCTAATAGACAGCGCTTCTTTAGAACAAGCGCTGTTGAAGGTGCATCCTGTACTAAATACACTCTCTCTAACTGGGACCTTAGACAGCGCTTGTTTAATATAAGCGCTGTTAAAGGTTCCAATAGACAGCGCTTGTTTAATACAAGCGCTGTTAAAGACCACCTTTTAACAGCGCTTGTTTGTGCAAGCGCTGTTAAAGGAGGGCTTTTAAAAGCGCTTTCACAAAGCAGCCATGTTAAAGGTAAGAAAATTCACGCGCCCAGCGGTTCGTTGATTTGCTTTTTATTCTGTATCAAACGACGTTTGTGGTTTGCTTTTTAGAAGTTAGCCCTAGAGCAACCCCACTGCTGCTCGAGAAGCGCCCGAGAAGCCCTAGAGCAACCCCACCGCTGCTCGTTGATCGCGCGAGCTACTTCGTATGCGGTTCGTTTATCGCGCGATTTGCTTTGTGCCGCCACCGCTGCTTCGTTGAAAATTCCAGCCGCTGCTTCGTGCACTCGAGAAGCCCTAACGCAACCCCAAGCCGTATTCCCTCTTCCATCTTCCATATATGTGTCTTCGTGTGTCTTCGATTTCCTTGCTGTTAGATCCCAAAGCTGGTGACGGCGGCGACGCCGTTGTCAATGATCGTGCGGTGGCGGAGATCGAGGCGGGGGCTGAGGAAGAGGATCGGTGGTCGAGCTTGCTGCCGGAGCTGCTGACGGAGATCATAAAGAGGGTGGAGGCGAGCGAGGACCGGTGGCCGACGCGCAAGAGCGTCGTGTCCTGCGCCTGCGTCTGCAAGCAGTGGAGGGAGATTACCCTCGGCATCGTGCGGCCTCCGCTCAAGGCCGGACAGATCACATTCCCTTTCTCCCTCAAGCAGGTTTGCAGATGAATTAGGTTTTTGTTTTTTTGGATGGATCTGTATAAATTTTTCTGCTTGAAATTTTTATATAGATCTTTTGTTTTGTTTCAGCCAGGACCGAGGTATTTTCCAATGCAATGCGTTATTAAGAGGAACAAGAAGAATTCGACGTTCTATCTATATCTTAGCTTGAGCCAGAGTAAGCATATATTTGGCATAAATTTTGCTAGCAAATGGGAATATTAGGCATTTATGGATTCATTTCGGTGGCGTCCATAATGTCAGAGTTTTAAATTAGGTTTACTGTTTCAAAAAAAATGCTAAGATTATGGCAAAAATACACCTTGTAAATGATTATTAGAATGCAATTAGATTTCATTTTAGGTGGCTATGCATATGATGTTTATCAGCAAACTTGGTTGATGTGGCCCTATTCTATTCTATTTATCAGCAGATGCAAGTTTTGGTAATATGAATGTTTACATCAAATAATATCTCAAAACCTATATTGAATAAAGTAAATATAGTGACATCATTGGGACCTTGTCTACTAATACATTCTTTAAGTTTTAATCAAAAGTAAATGCATATTTCAAGCATGTAAGTATGTAAGAAGTATTAGTGTACTACATATACATGTCAAAGATGTGTCAAAGAATTGTCTGAAGTCTGAAATTGAAGATTACACAGTACATTTAGATATGCACAAGAAGTGTCGTACTATCCTACAGAAACATGCGTCTAAGAAGCATCTAAGACGAGTTTGTGTATGACATGCGATACATGCATAACTTCATTATAGAAGCACTAGTGGTGAATTGGTAGTGAACGTATGATACAACGTAAAAACAAAGACAAAATTATGTGGAAGTTATGATAATGTCTGTTAGGGTTGAATTCTGCTGATATTTGTTGGCATTAGTGGCACAATAGATGGAGAGTTATGTTTGAGGAATCAGAAGTGTTTTTGTGCAGATTGAGCTGTATTGTTGAACATAATGTCGTTCAACAAAATGTTCAACAAAATGTTCAACATTCAGGATCTGGATTTCTGGTTCGTATGCAGAAACGCTGGTTTGGTCTGCAGAACTATCGTACGGATTCTGATCTGATTTGTTACCTAGAATATCGGGGATTCTTGTATATGGTTGTGGTATACCTGCATGAGAGATATTTGGAAAGCCCTTCCTAAATCGGTTGCTAAATTGAAGGGTTGTTGGGTTGAAATAGAAAGTGAATATCTCGCAGATTTGTTAGTTGGGAAGATTGATTGCTGTTGATTGCTGCAGATCTATTCTGGTATCTTCAACCTATTCTGGTATACTCTATTGGAAATATTTTTGGAAGCTATTATTCTATCGGTTTTATTGTTGATTCGGTTGGAGAGAATCTCGCCTGCAAATCTGTTTAATGCTAGAGGATTTTGTGGAACCTATAGCCCGAATTGGTTTTGATTTTTTGTGGGCTGCCGTATCTGCAATTATTGTTGAAGTTTCCTCCCGTAATTCAGGGCGAGCGGAGGATATATTGGTGGTGCGGTTTTTCGGCTAGGACACGACTTTTGACGAAAGTTTTGAAGAACTCCGGGAGGAGGCCGACGGCTACGCACGTAGGATCAAGGGAGTTGATCTAGTCGGTTGTGCAAGGGGAGCTTGCGGGCAAGGGGAGCTTGCGGGCAAGGGGAGCTTGCCGAGAATACTCCATGGGTTGGTAGAGACCACCCATCACGGTTTGTATTGAGGGGGAGGTTGTTCCTCCTAATAGAATCGCGATAATTAGTGATTGTACTCATTGATTATTTTAGTGGAGTATTCTGATTTTCTGGGCGTGGCCCCGCAGATGTAGGTGTGTGCACCGAACTGCGTTACCAAGTCTCTTGTGTCACATTGGTGTTTATGTTTCATCTTTGTGTTTTATTTGTCGTGCTTAAGTACTGAACTTTCACTTGGTATCAGAGCTGGTCACCCGTGTTTCTTTGTTAACAAAGAAGGTGTGATCTTGTATTTCAGTACTTGAATCATGGCTACACGTGAAGGTGCCTCCGTTGTCCGTCCTCCATTGCTCATTGGTTCAAATTACACTTACTGGAAGTCTCGGATGCGTGTATTCATTAAGTCCATTGATGAGAAGGCCTGGATCACTGTCAGTGAAGGATGGACACCGCCAACCGAAATCGACGAAGATGGCGAAGAACACCTCAAGTCGGCAAGAGACTGGAGTCGGATTGAAGAACATGCGGCCTTGTGCAATTCTAAAGCAATTAATGCTATCTTTTCCGCTGTCGACGAAGAGCAATTCAAATTAATCTCTACGTGTGAGTATGCAAAGGAATCGTGGGATATTCTGCAGAATATTCATGAAGGAACCAGTACGGTAAGAGCATCTAAACTTCAAATGCTCGCATCTCAATTTGAAAATCTCAGGATGAATGATGATGAGACTGTGGCTGAGTTCAATGGGAGACTGCGTGATATATCTAATCAGGCATTTCAATTGGGGAAGAAGTACTCTCAAAAGAAGTTGGTTGAAAAAACTTTGAGATCCCTACCCGATAAGTTCTCTGCGAAGATTGCGGCCATTGAAGAAGTGAGAAACACATCCACCTTAAGATTGGATGAACTCATGGGATCTCTTCAAACATATGAAATGAATCTGAAGCCGAACCACAGGGATAAAGGGGTGGCTCTAAAGGTTGAAGTCAGTAAAACATCTAAGCTTGAAAATGACTCGGATATTGATGATGACATTGATCTGCTGACTAAGAATTTCAACAGAATGATGCGGAAGATAAGTAACAAGGGACAGAATTACAGATCTGCCAACAAGGAATCTAGATCGTATCTTCCTACTGCTGGAAAGGCAATCAGTCATTCCGCACAGAAGTATGAGCCAAAGAGTAAGGGTAAAGGAATACAGTGCAGGGAGTGCGAAGGTTTCGGTCACATACAGGCCGAATGTGCTAATACCATCAAGAAGAAAAAGGGGAAATCATTAGCTAGTACCTGGAGTGATGAAGATTCTGAAGGAAGTTCTGGAAATGAAGACAACACCAGCAACTATGTGGCTTTTCCGGCTATTCTTGATGATCAATCTGATGGGTACACCCCTAGCTGTGTTGGACTTAATGTTGCGATAGCTAGTACAACATTGGAGAACAAAACTGCAAATGTCAGACAGAATGTTGCAACATTATGTTCAACATCATGTTCAACATCATGTACAACATCTACAATCGAATCAGATTTTGAAGCTGACAGCGATGGGGAAGTTAGTGACAATGATATCCGTACAGCATACCAGATGATGTTTGAGAAATGGATGCAAATCTGCAATATCAACAAAGTCCTGAAGGAGGAGAATAATAGACTGAAGAAAGAGAAGGAGGAGGTCAAAACCGAATGTCTGAAAGCTGAGAGAAACTGTAGAGAATTAGAAAGAAACTTCAGAAATGTTCTTCTCAGGGCAGAGAAAGCTGAATGCACATTGGAGAAGTGGAATTCTGGAAAAACAAAGCTGGATGACATCTTGAATATGGGTAAGACTTCAGGAGATCGCACCGGAGTGGGATACAATAGAGGAGCTTTTGATGATGTGTCTGCTGAAAGAAGAAGACAAGTTGGCAAAGAACTTGAAAGAATGGATCAGCACAAGGGCCATGATCAGAAGAAGAGGCAGATTAGAGGTATAAAAGGTGCTCGTTCTGTATGCAGTTACTGGAAGTTCATAGGCCATACTGAGAGAAACTGCTACAGTCGCATGCGACATTGGTCAGAAGGAAGAAATGTTAGACATCCTGATATGAAGATGAAGAAGCAATGGGTCAAGAAGTCTGAATTATACAGCAAGAACACTACAGCTTCAGAGAGATCACTTCATGTTGTGACTAATGTTGTAACATTAGATACAACACAGAACAATGTTGCTGCAGATGTTATGACACCAGACTCGACATCTCCCCTCGACAATCACGGTGAGCAACCTGCGCCAAAGTCTCATGAATCTTCCTCCAGAATTATCAGAGTGCTATCTCGTCGCTTTGCTCACTGCCCTTCCTCTACCGGTGCCATTGGATCTTCGCATGTACCCTCTCCTGCACAACAATCCACCTCTGCTTCATCTTCTGCGGCCTCATCATCTAGACCGGTTGACTTCCCTAAAGTTCGTTCACTTCTTAGCCGGTTCCAACGCATCCACGTCTCCAAATTTTGACATACAGACCACTGAAGATCCTCTGTCAACACCGCCGATGTTTTTCTATTCTCCAACTTCTTTTTGGCCCCTCAGAGCTCGACTCGGATGTGAGGTATAATGCTCTTTCTCTTATTCTGCTGTGCCTGAGAATTTATTTGCTATTAAGAGAGACAGACGAGCCTCTGGATGTGCCTCAGTTGAGTTTTTCTGAATTTTTCTTTTGGAGATGTGAGGCTAGCTGAAAGGGGGAGAATGTGGTGTCTTTTCTGAATAATTTTAATGTCTCTTCTGAAGTGATCAATGCTCGGGTTGTTCTAGTAAGGGGGAGAATGAAGTTTGGATTATTGTGGCTCAAAGGGGGAGAATGTGTGCTTGGTTGGTGCTTGCTTTGGGTTGTGCCACATAATGCCAAAGGGGGAGATTGTTAGGGTTAAATTCTGCTGATATTTGTTGGCATTAGTGGCACAATAGATGGAGAGTTATGTTTGAGGAATCAGAAGTGTTTTTGCGCAGATTGAGCTGTATTGTTGAACATAATGTCGTTCAACAAAATGTTCAACAAAATGTTCAACATTCGGGATCTGGATTTCTGGTTCGTATGCAGAAACGCTGGTTTGGTCTGCAAAACTATCGTACGGATTCTGATCTGATTTGTTACCTAGAATATCGGGGATTCCTGTATATGGTTGTGGTATACCTGTATGAGAGATATTTGGAAAGCCCTTCCTAAATCGGTTGCTAAATTGAAGGGTTGTTGGGTTGAAATAGAAAGTGAATATCTCGCAGATTTGTTAGTTGGGAAGATTGATTGCTGTTGATTGCTGCAGATCTATTCTGGTATCTTCAACCTATTCTGGTATACTCTATTGGAAATATTTTTGGAAGCTATTATTCTATCGGTTTTATTGTTGATTCGGTTGGAGAGAATCTCGCCTGCAAATCTGTTTAATGCTAGAGGATTTTGTGGAACCTATAGCCCGAATTGGTTTTGATTTTTTGTGGGCTGCCGTATCTGCAATTATTGTTGAAGTTTCCTTCCGCAATTCAGGGCGAGCGGAGGATATATTGGTGGTGCGGTTTTTCGGCTAGGGCACGACTTTTGACGAAAGTTTTGAAGAACTCCGGGAGGAGGCCGACGGCTACGCACGTAGGATCAAGGGAGTTGATCTAGTCGGTTGTGCAAGGGGAGCTTGCGGGCAAGGGGAGCTTGCCGAGAATACTCCATGGGTTGGTAGAGACCACCCATCACGGTTTGTATTGAGGGGGAGGTTGTTCCTCCTAATAGAATCGCGATAATTAGTGATTGTACTCATTGATTATTTTAGTGGAGTATTCTGATTTTCTGGGCGTGGCCCCGCAGATGTAGGTGTGCGCACCGAACTGCGTTACCAAGTCTCTTGTGTCACATTGGTGTTTATGTTTCATCTTTGTGTTTTATTTGTCGTGCTTAAGTACTGAACTTTCAATGTCCAATACATTCAACATTTTAACTAATAAGAGGCAGTGTGCAGATAAGTTTTGTACCTCAAACAAGTTTACAGAATAAGTTGTCCAATCCATGATAGTAAGTTTTGTTGCTATATGTGTAGAGTTTGGCGCCACTTGTCACTGCCTTGTGTTATGAGGGGCCTGAACTGAACTCATCCCTAGCGATACATACATCTGTGGTATAGTTTGTTCCCCTTTCTATCACAAGATTCTCTAAATATTGTTTGTTTCTTTGATTCTATCAATAGTTTCCATCTTAATAGAAGTAATATAGATTGGTTGCTAAACTCTATGCATGATTAGAGCTTGATCCATTATTTAGTGTAGGGAGCATAAATTGAAAAGTACAATTGCTTGTCATTGCACATATTTATGTTAAAAGGTCGGTTCCATTTCAAGTTCAGCATCTTTTGTCATTGCACATATTTATTTATTGCGTGTGTGCAAGTACAGATAAGCCTAGATCCAATTCACAAGAAGCAGCAAATGAAGATATTCTTTGACTGCCCACACCTTGATGAGATGCTAGCAACATTTGATGAGGAGAATGATATACTCTGGGAGTGGTTGTCTGATTTTTGTTATGACAAATGCAGTTCTTTCGAAGAGTGATTATCAACATCATGGTATGTTATGTTGTTTTTTCAAATTCATGTAGGGAAGCACAAAGCTTCCATATCTTTGTGTCCTAGATATTACATTAACCCCCCGGGCAAGAATGGTTTCATGATAACCTTTTCCTTCCTTAATCAGGCGGAAAGTTTCCTCTGGCATGCCTTCTTTTTTATCTTTTTTTTTCAAATAATGGTTCATGATAATGTAATTACTATGAGATATACGTCTGTACAATTTTTTATGTCATCCTGCTGCATCCATTTAAAAAGTATTGATATTCTAGGTTGGTCTTTCTAGACGCTGTATCATCATTTTCTTTGTCTCAATATTTTCCTTCGTGATAAAGTAGGAAGCTCCTTCTTCAATTGGTCCTACTTGTCTGTATGCATTGGCGGAGGCACATTGCTCGTGTCTTTGTCTGTATGCTAAAGCACCAAGAACATCGGCTGGGGTCTCGGGTTTGGCGTCCAATGCATCCTTGTTTTGCTTGCCCTCATCGCCTTCTTGGTCGGGACCAGGACACATCGATTCTGTTCCTTGGGAGACAAGCAGTCCATTCGCGAGGATGCGAAGAACCACCATCACTCTGGTAAGAAGTTGGAGCAAGACCTCAAGTTCTCTGGACGCTACATCTGATGGAGAAACAGGACACGCACAAGCTTTGTCATCGGATCAGGCCAAGTAAGGCACGGTTTAGCTAGCTATCATGAAACTAGCACTCCACGTTATAATGATCTCTCATCCCTCTTGTTATACAGGCTTGGGGAAGTTGAAATACTACAGATTGAAGAAGCAAAGAGTTTACTCAACTTTTGTCATCAAGCAAGGAAGAACCATGGATAGGAGAATCCAGTCTAACATCGAAGTTCCCCCTGCAGCCCTGCAACATTTTATCGGCATCTCAATGGTTGCTTTCATTCCCACCTATGATCGCATCATCGTCCCTTTAGCCAGGAAACTGACCAAGATCCCAACAGGCTTCACCGTTCTCCAGAGGACCGGCATCGGAAAAGTTGTTCTGATTATAACTAAGATTGTAGCTGCTCTTGTAGAGACGAAAAGGCTCAGAAGTGCTAGAGATTTCGGGTTTGTCGATACACCAGACGCAACCCTTCCCATGAGCTGCTGGTGGTTGGTCCCTCAGTATGTCATTTTTGGTGTCGCAGAGGTGTTCATGGCCATTGGCCTGAGTGAGTTCTACTATGATCAGTCACCGGATTCTCTGAGAAGCGTAGGGAGTTTTGAAGTTGAGCAGAAGAACATGTGCTCAGTATATTAGGAATTATAGTATGGATCAGTTACAACAAAAGTATAGAGGTGTACAACTGGATTAGATGCAATAAGCAAAAGTACCATTTGTAAGCAAACGTACTATGGGCCATCTGATGCTCACTTCTGTATTTTGATAGATTTTCCCATACAAGTAATGTTATATCAGGGCATCTTCAGTTTTTTTCCCTATAGGAAAATGCTAAGTGAGCATTGATGTTATTTTATGGCACATGAAACAATTTACTAATGAGCATTGGTCTCTCTTTTGTGGGTGTGGGGGGATGGAGATAAATAGAAAGTTAAAGAGAGCCACTGACACCTTCGTAGCATGATTGGCATTATGGTAGTAGGGATGTACATCGGGTTCGGATTGGTTGCGATGGCCATCGATGAATTCCGAGCAAATTGCAGGTGGTGGTCGGCGCTGTTAAAGGCCCTCTTTTAACAGCGCTTGTACAAACAAGCGCTGTTAAAGGCCCCCCTTTAACAGCGCTTGCACAAACAAGCGCTGTTAAAGGGGGACCTTTAACAGTGCTTGTTAGTGTAAGCGCTATTAAAGCGCTGTTAAAGGCACCCCTTTGACATCGCTTGTTTGTGTAAGCGCTGTTAAAGGCCACCCTTTAACAGCGCTGGCATAAAAGAGCGCTGTTAAAGGGGGGCCTTTAACAGTGCTTGCACAAACAAGCGCTGTTAAAAGGGGGCCTTTAACAGCGCTTGCACAGACAAGCGCTGTTAAAGGCCCCCTTTAACAGCGCTTGTAAAGCGCTATTAAAACCAGCCCCCCTTTAGCAGCGGCGAGATAGACAGCGCGCAGAAGCGCTGTTAAAGACCTTATTTAAGCGTTGTTAAAGGTCCCTTTTGTAGTAGTGTTGGGTTCAAAAATTCAGCTGCTGATACGTCATTATTTATTTATTATCATGGACTAACGACCCCCTACTTGTTATTTTATGTCGGTGACATTATAGTGACATGTAACAAACCCTCTGCTGTTGACAATCTGATCCGTATTCTCTCCAATAAATTCTCTCTCATGGACCTGGGTACTCTCAGTTACTTCCTGGGAATGGAAGTGTTGCCTTCTCCTGATGGCGTCTTCCTTAGTCAACGGAAATACATCCTGGATCTTCTTCAAAAGGCCAGGTGGATGATACAAAGGCTATCACTATACCCATGTCTGCCTCGGTTCCACTTCAGCGAGATGGCAGTGCCCTGCTTCCCTCTCCAACAGATTACCAAGCCCTTGTTGGCTGCCTACAGTACTTGAACCTCGCAAGGCCAGATGTTGCATTTAGCATCAACAAACTATCACAGTTCATGCAGAGTCCCACTTGTGCCCATTGGACTTCCCTGAAATGCGTCCTTCGCTTCTTGGCAGGGTCCCTTGATCGCGACATCACAATTTCCGCTTCTTTTCTATTGGCGTTCCACGCATTCTCGGATGTAGACTGGGCCAGCGATAAAGACGACTTCGTCTCCACCACCGGTTACCTCCTCTATCTAGGTAAAACACTGGTTTCATGGAGCTCGCGGAAACAACGATTGGTGGCCCGGTCCTCTACTGAGGCAGAATACAAGGACCTTGCCGATACCACCGCTGAACTCATGTGGGTGCTCTCCCTGTTCGGTGAACTTGGCTACAAGCAGGAGACGTCACCGGTGGTTTATTGTGACAACCTTGGTGCTACGAGCTTAAGTTCCAATCTTTTATTTCACTCAAGGATGAAGCACATTGCTATCGCCTACCACTTCGTTCGGGAACAAGTTCAAAACGGCACCTTACAAGTTGTCAACGTCTCCACCGATGATCAACTGGCAGATGTTCTAACCAAGCCACTACATCGACCGCGGTTTGACACATTGGTCTCCAAGCTGAACCTTTCTCAAAAGTCGTTCAACTTGCGGGGGAATGATAACAATATTAGTGGTTAAACTGTTAAGATATTTGTGGCTTGGATTAGTCATATTAGCTGTAACCACTTCCACCCATTAAGGAGAGAATATCTCTTGAATTGTTGAATCATCTTGTATATATATTCACTTCCATCTATTAACAAAAGTAAGCAATTGTTTATCCCTTTAAGCTCGTCCAACCCTCGATCAACCGTCAACCATCTATTGTAAACCACATTGTAACCTTATTGTACTTGATGTGTTGAGTGAACAGCATGTGTCAACAATTCATAAATTAAACAGAGCGTTAGACGAGCAAATTTGAAGAAGTAAAATATAGTGCATTATTATGTAGTTATGGAGTAATGCAGACAAGGATATCGGTCATAGGATTGCACCGTGTATTGCCCCACCATGAATTTATCATGTGTTACGAAGAATAATGTTGTGCTTGATGGCAAATGATAACAAGAATAATAATGTTCAGCCGTTAACGTTAAATGTAAGTTTGTGTGAGGGAGATACACAAATAGAAACGTGAAAAAAAAATTATTCATAAATTAAGCAGAACATTAGAGGAGCAGACTGAGAAAAGGGCAATAAATTAAACAAAACACACAAAGATGGGTCTCGTGAAAATTAGGGTTCCAGCTAAATAAAGCAGACAATGATACCAATCATAGGATTGCAATGTACACTGCTCCATTCATTTATCAAGCGTTACAACGAATAATGTTAGGCTCGATGGCAAATGATAACAAGAATACCAATGTTCTGCTGACCTGTCCAAGCATTTGGATTCTCATAATGACTACAGTGCATCCTTGAGCATCTATCCTAGATTGCTAGTGTACCACGTTATCAATGACAAATCAATCAATGAAACTTTTTGTTTGGGAAATTTTAAGAAAAAATTTGAGAGAAAAAAACATCAACATCTCTTCTGTCTTCTGACAAAAATTACATGCAAAACAAAGCAGTGGTGCATCCCTCTAATGTGTCCCCTTTTGGGTCAATGATTACTGATTTCTATTTTTTTGAAATTATTTTTGCTATCATACCACGTGCACAAATTTTTTTAGTTGGATTATTCTTAGTTGTTTTAAACCTTTTTATGGCAACAAATGATATGAAAATTACAGTGATATAGTTACAACGTGATGGCTTCTGGTTGTTCGCCAGAATATATCCCATGTGAGTTGGTTTTTTGGCCGGCAACTAGAAACCGTTATATGTGTTGTGAAGGGAAAAGTAGGGAAATAGGTGTAGAGGGTTAAGAGCCCCCCCTATACTCTTATTTATATCTTTCAATGGTGGGCCGGATACCTAATGGGCCTATTCATAACACTTCCCCTTATCCAACCAACATTGAATAAGAGGTGGATTCTTCAGGATTCGAGTTAGGATAACTGCCTTGTTAAATAAAGAACAGTTAATGCATAACTTCCCCTGTTTTAGGGATGTGTCTAGGGGTGGATGCTTCAGGAACCAGAGTCAACGAGGTTGCCTCGTCAAAACCTTGACTACGGAAAACCCTGTGGGAAAAAAACCAGTAGCCAAGGGAAAAGAGTACAACTCTACAGTTGACTCCCCCTAATCTGATCAAGCTTCAGGCTTGCAGATTTCCTATGAATCTATACATCAGTCTCCTATGTATCTATGAATTCATAGTCCTCTCATCCTGACCCAGTTTACATTTTCTTACTCTCCTCATCCCAATCCCATATACAAGTTTCTCAAAGATACTAGTAGGCAGGGATTTGGTAAGCAAATCCGCCAAGTTATTACATGATTGGATCTTCTGTACCTCAATTTGCTTTTGCTTCTGAAGGTCGTGCGTCCAGAAGAACTTGGGGGAGATATGCTTTGTTTTGTCGCCTTTGATGTAGCCGTCCTGTAGCTGGGCTATACATGCGACATTGTCTGCATGGAGAGGAGTAGGTGCAAGTACACTGGTCATCAGGCTGGTGAAGGTGAGGATGTGCTGGATCACAGAGCGTAGCCAGAAACTCTCATTTCTTGTTTCATGGATCGCTAGGAGCTCTGAGTGAGTGGATGAGACGGTTGTCATGGTCTTCTTTACAGATCTCCAGGATATGGCAGTGCCGCCATAGGTAAACATGTATCCGGTCTGGGACTTCTCTGTATGAGGATCGGGCCTGTAACCTGCATCAGCATAACCAACTAAACCACTTGATGCCCCTTTTCTGTAGAATAGACCTAAGTCTATGGACCCTTGGAGGTAGCACTGAAGATGCTTGACTCCGGCCCAGTGCCACTGTGTAGGTGCAACACTATATCTGGCTAGTAACTTGACTGCAAATGCTATGTCAGGACGAGTGCAGTTAGCCAGGTAAAGTAGTGCACCGATAGCACTTAGATAAGGCACATCAGGGCCTAGTATTTCCTCCCCCTCTTCCAGCGGCCGGAAGGGGTCTTTATGCACATCTAATGATCTGACGACCATTGGGGTGCTGAGGGGGTGGCACTTATCCATCTGAAACTTTTTCAATACGTTCGATGTGTAAGTTGACTGATGTAACAGGATCCCATCGTTAAGATACTCTATTTGAAGACCTAAACAGAATTTTGACTTTCCGAGGTCTTTCATCTCGAAGGTTTCTGTCAAGCTTATAGAAAACTCTGCGATCTCTTCAGGAGATCCGACGAGGTTCAAGTCGTCCACATAGACGGCTATGATAAATCCTGTTGCCTTTGCTCTTATAAAGATGCAAGGACAGACTGGGTCATTTGTAAATCCTTGTTCAGCAAGGAAGTTGCTCAGTCTGTTATAGCACATCCTTCCAGATTGTTTTAGACCATACAATGATCTTTGCAGTTTCAATGAGTAGATGTCACGTTGTCTCTCTTTTAGTGCTTCTGGCAAAGAATAACCGTCAGGCAATCTCATATAGATGTCTCGGTCTAAGTTTCCATATAGGTATGCAGTCACGACGTCCATAAGCTGCATATCTAGACCCTCTTGGGCTGTTAAGCCAATAAGGAATCAGAAGGTGATCGCGTCCATGACTGGGGAGTATGTGGCTTCGAAATCCATCCTTGGACGTTTGGTAAAACCCTGCGCTACAAGCCTTGCTTTGTAGAGAACGATCTCATTCTGTTCATTTCATTTTCTAATAAATACCCATTTATAACCCACAGGTTTTACACCTTTTGGTGTCTGGACTATAGGTCTGAAGACCTTGCGTTTGGTGAGTGAATCCAACTCCACTCCTATTGCCGCTTTCCACTTTGGCCAATCATCTCTGCTTTGACATTCTGTCAGAGAGTGTGGTTCAATATCATCATCGCAGTATGCGACGTTGATGGCAATATTACACGCAAATGTGTCATCTATGGTTGTGCTCTTTCTGTCCCAATACTCCCCAGTTCGTACATAATGTATCGAAACTTCATTTTCTCCCGGTTTTTCCTCTGTTTGAGAGTTTGGAAGAGATGTAGTAGCAGGGCTTATAGTAGCATCCTGTGGTGGTATTTGTTTACCATTGCCAAGGGTCCTACTCTTTCGAGGGACTTGGTCCTTGGATCCCGGTGGTCGTCCTCTCTTCTTGAGAGGTCCAACCATTTCTGTTGCAGGCGGATTGCATCCATTTTGCGGTATGTCAATCCTAGCTGGAGTGTTAGCGGCAGGGACGTGTGATCTGACAATCTTCTGGTTGTCAGTAAATTTGTCCGGCAAGAGATGGACAGTTTTTTGGATATGGAGAATCTTCAGGACCTCCTCCTCACACTAGCTTATGGGCGGATCAAAGTGACATAATGTTTTTGTATCCCAAGTGATACAGTCTAAAGCTTCGGGCTTCTTAGTCTGTGAGCTTAGTCTTGGAAATGATGTTTCATCAAATTCACAGTCTTCTAGACGTTCCTTGAAAACGTCTCCCGTAAGAGGTTCTCGGAATCTAATTATGGAGGGGGTCTCAAGCCCAACATAAATGCCTAGGCGATGTTATGGACCCATCTTTGTCCTTTGTGGTGGTGCTATGGGGATGTATATTGCACAACCAAATATTCTCAAGTGTGAGACAATTGGTGGGGCTCCAAGTGCAAGTTGCATTGGAGAAGATGACTGA
The DNA here is from genome assembly GCA_030789695.1 of Scilla litardierei. Classification (NCBI taxonomy): domain Eukaryota; kingdom Viridiplantae; phylum Streptophyta; class Magnoliopsida; order Asparagales; family Asparagaceae; genus Scilla; species Scilla litardierei. The sequence goes on from CM061142.1 coordinate 531,482,718, forward strand.
CTTCCAGAAGGTCTTAATTTTATTAAAGATGCAGCATGCAAAATTGCATGACCCCATGCATTCAGTGGCAGCTGGGATTGAAGTAATAATGGACGAGCAATCCATTGCAGTCTCTTAATTAGAGATTATGCTAACCCGTTTGGGTGTGAACATGCGCTACAGGATGTTCGACTTCAATTCCATATGCTTGGCAATAGTCTAGAAAGACTTATGATGTAAACTCCCCCGCATTGTCCAGACGAAGTTTCTTTATCTGGTAGTCAGGGAAGTGGGCCCGCAACCTGATTATCTGAGCTAAAAGCTTAGACAGTGCTAGGTTACGGGTGGACAGTAGACACACATGTGAACACTTAGTAGATGCGTCAATCAGGACCATAAAGTACCTGAACGGACCACTTGATGGGTGTATAGGCCCACAAATGTCTCCGTGAATTCTTTCCAGAAAACTTGGAGACTCCAGGTCCACTTTCAGTGGAGAGGGTCTCGTAATCAGTTTACCCTTGTAACAGGGTGGACATGGGAATTTACCTTTTTGAAGAATCTTCAGGTTCTTCAAGTCTATACCCCTGGAGCTTTTTATGATGCGGTACATTATAACAGATCCAGGGTGTCCCAGTCTACTATGCCAGAGTTGGAATTCTGGTGTTTGTGGGCACTGCAGGTGCTCCGCCATTGATGTTTCTGGAGTTTGTATACTTGTTTGGTAGAGTCCCGAGGGGAGTCCCTTGAAACGTTCCACAATGGTTTTTGAACCATTTGTAAGAGACGTTACAAGCAAGTATTCCCTTTCATTTTCCTCGACCGTCTCTAAGTGATATCCGTTTAAACGGTTATCTTTAAAGATTAGGAGGTTTCGGATGGATTTAGGGGAGTATAACGCATTCCTAAGTGTGATTTGTGTGTTACCGGGGAGCAATATGATTGCTTATCCTGATCCTTCGATTATATTAGCTGGTCCTGAGATTGTTCTCAGTGGACCAGATTAGCTACTTATGCTCGTGAAGTAGTATATGTTTTGAAGGATCGAGTGCGTCGATGCACTGTCCACTAGGCAAATTGATTCCATATCTATATTAAGAAAGACATTTTAAGCAGTAAATAATATGAAAAAAAGAAAAGATCTACTTTCATTTAAGATGCTCAAAAGATTGTTCAACATGGAATAAAAACTAGATACAATGCATGAAAAGAAGATACATTGCTAGCAATAACAATTTGTTTATGGTCCAAAACTAGAGAGTGTCGTCGTCTCCCATGAAATCTTCAGGAGTCCATGAGATCTCTGGCAACGCTGCGCTCTCTATCAGGTTTGTCTCAGCTCGAAGCTTGAGGCTTGCCTGGTAGAGGTCCTGTAGGTGTTTCTGGGTGCGACAGATTCTGGACCAGTGGCCTGTCATTCCGCATTTGGAGCACTTATCCTCTCAGTCTTTCTTGGGAGTACCACCTTTTGACGTCCACTTCTGCTTCTTTTCCACGAACTTCTGGTTCTGAGGAGGAGCTTAGGGAGTGGCCTTCTTCCGCTTCTTCTGTTCTTTCCATTTCTGGAATTTTGCCTTTTTGTCCATCTTCTTCTTCTGGGAAGACTGGAAGTGTGCCTCTGCAGGAGGTGGCAGTGGAGCGGAGCCAGGAGGGCGCAGGTTGTGAGTGGCAACCAACAAATCCCTGTTCTGTCCAGCCATTAGTAGGCATGAAAGCAGATCAGAGTATTTCGTGAACTTCCTCTCACGGTATTGTTGCATAAGGATCATGTCCTTCTCGTGGAAAGACGTGAACGTCTTTTCCAGCAACATTTTCTCCGTCACCGTTTCACCACACAACTTCAGGTGTGAGGTGATACGGAAGAGTGCTGAGTTGTACTCCGCTACGAATTTGTAATCCTGTATGCGGAGGTGAGTCCACTCGTACTGCGAACGTGGGAGTATGACATCCCTCTGATGCATGTACCTCTCCTCAAGTGCGTCCCACAGTTTGTAAGGATCCTCGACAGTAAGATACTCGTCCTTCATGGTCGAGTCTAAATGTTTCCTGATTTAGATAATGGCTTTTGCCTTAAGTATTTCAGAAACTTCTGCTGTCTGAGGTGCTTCTTTGGAAGCATCCTTTTGAGCTATGGCAGTACTTGTTGTTGCCTTCTCAGTAGGTGTCAGACTGAACCCATGAGATCGCAAATGGAACTTCAGGTCCAACTTCCAACTCAAGTAGTTCGACCCGTCGGCCTTCAGGATCGAGAAATCGACATTCGCAAATCTGGCCATTAACTGATCTAGCAATATAAAAATAGCATGGATTATTAAACTGTAAAACAATTAGACATCCACGCATGTATTTTTACCATTTTCATAAAGAAAATTAACATTCATGCATGTTTTTTAAAATTTTCATATCGTGAATTTAAAGAAAAACTTAACATCCACCATGCTTTTTAACATTTTCATATTAACATTAAACTAGCATGAAGAGAGGTTAACATCCACGCATTTAATGTATAATCAATGAAAATAAGTTAGGACTATGGGGATCAGCCAGCCGACACCGAAACAAAAAATACAGTCCGAAGTTACATCAAAAAATTGCATGAAAGAATAAATACAACTCGGGAACTTCAGAGAGAAGCCCCTTTCTTCTTTGTGCATACGCCTTCAGCTCCTTTTTGGTGTCCTCCGGTCTTCTTTTTACATATATTTCTTCACTTACAAATTTCTCTCAAAACGAAAAAATTGCAGAAAAGAAAAGATGTCGGAAACCTGGCTGATTCCTAAAAACATAGCCTAATCGCACATCTACGCAGATAATATATGAAAAATATACAACCACGCAGATAATCATATCACAGGCATGTAAAGATTAATTAAATAATCTAAATAGTGTGTGACGTGCTAAAAAGATTTTTGAAAAACTTTTTACCTTTGATCCATATTTTTAATGTTTTATTTTCCACTTTAACCCTTTTTATAAAGTTTAGAATTT